>PVIR01007019.1:0-63064 GCA_004026965.1 Petromus typicus
GTCTCCACACCCAGTATTGTTATGTGGTTACCGGGGAATCAAACCCGGGCCCTTGCGCTTGCAAGACAGGCGCCGGAACCACTGAGCTAACTCCCCGGCCCCTCATTTAGCTTCTTAAATTAAACTGTGTACTCACTATTACTGTCCATTTCCATTTAATATGCAATGCAAGTTTGTAATGTAATTCCTTTAAAAAATAAAAAGTTCAAAATGTTTTCTTCTTTATTTTTTACATCCCTAAGATGTTGCAAAGCAACGGAAACAAGTGAGTTCCCTATTTAAAACAATGACCCTTAAAATAGAAGGGAACTTTGAGTTATTTTTTGTACCTATAAACAAATACAAGACGAGATCTGCTTTCCTTTTGACTGACTATCTCAATACCTGAGAGACCACTGAAAATAACACAGAAATGCATGGGTGCTTTATATCAAAATCGTTTTTATTTATAGAGACCCCCAACAAAGCTACCTGGGTGATACGCACTGTGATCTGTTTCTTCAAAAGTGTATGTGCTTATTTTATCAACTTCATCATTAAAGCCCAACTCCAAGAAAAACAATTTCAATGCCCCTCTTTCCCCTGTTCCTGAACGCTCACTGTTTCAGTGATCTGTAAATAATTGACCAGCCAAGCACTGTAGCACAAAGGCAAACAGATCAATAGGCCCCTGCGCGTGCTTACAGCAGAGGGAGAAGCCCACTTCCTTCATTTCCTACCGCAGCGGGCCTCATACATGAATCAGTTCAGCGTGCGCCCCCAGATTTAATTCAGCCTGCATAATCAGCAACAATTGCTGAGGTCTTTGATTAAACTTTTTAAATTGCCTCTTAATATGATGTAAATGAGAAAAAGTATTG
The DNA here is from genome assembly GCA_004026965.1 of Petromus typicus. Lineage (NCBI taxonomy): Eukaryota > Metazoa > Chordata > Mammalia > Rodentia > Petromuridae > Petromus > Petromus typicus. The sequence continues at coordinate 861 of PVIR01007019.1, forward strand.
ATTAAAGAATCTTAAAATGGTAACTTGTTAAAATAAGAAAAGAAACTGCTTTGACTTGGTGATCCTGTATAGAAATAGGAATTAGGTGAATAATACACAACAGTTCTCCAGTGCACAAATGTAAAGCAAACATTAATATCTAGTAGCCATCCTGTTTATGGGCTAAAAAACATAGTAAGTTGTTGAATGGGAGGTCTTTCCTTATGAAAAATGACATCCCTGGAAAACATAATCCCTAAAGAAATAAAAATGATCCAATTTTTCACTCTAGAAAATTCTTTTTTCCTACACTAATTGATTTTGGATTTTATAGAGTAACTAGCAATACATCTCACTACCCAACAGTATCTCAAAGTGATGACAAGTATGTGTTTCAAATAATCTTCACGGCCATGGTATGGGAAACAGAGGCTCAGAGAGGGACTAATGTCCTTTTAAAGAATTTCCCAGAAGGACCCATAACCCTTCCTAACATGAGAGGATGCAGGGAGAAGGTACTTTATATGAACTAAGAACAGGCAGTCATCAGAAGCCAAACTGACCAGTGCTTCATTTGACCTTGCAGTTCTCTGTCTTCAAAATCATGATAATTAAATTTCTGTAGACCCAGCATAAGACATTTTGTTACACTTGCCAAATGGACTAAAATAAATGTTAAGACATACAATTTAAGCTGGGTGAAAAAAGAACTAAGCAAAAGATTAGGGACGTGTGGCTCAGTTCAATGTGCACATGGTAGTATCAATATAATGGACTGTTAGCCTAAATTTATTTCAAAATACATGTACATATTCTCAATTTTGCTGAGTATATTTTATGAAAATAGTCCTACAGATAAACTGAAAAAACATTACTGAATACTAACACCTATAAAGAGCTTAGGTTTATTCATATTACAGAAAATATATTATCTAATCATTTAATAACTAAAAAAATAGAACTTTTAAAATGTAATAATTTACCTACATAATTTTAAGATTATTTTTATCCAAAAGAAATAAAGTTCATGATTAACAGTGATTTCTTCTAAATTTTAATTTCCAGAGAGTGTATCTATTTTTTTTTGGTTTTTTTTTTTTTTTTTTTTCGGAGACAGGGTCTCGCTTGGTAGTTCAGGCTGGCCATGAGCTCAGCCTCCAACTCACATCATAGCAATCCTCCTGCCTCTGCCTCCCGAGTGCTGGGATTACAGGCGTGAGCCACCACGCCCAGCACTGTGGTATGTGGTACTGATTGCTGTTGGGCGTGAGTCTCCACACCCAGTATGGTATATGGATACCAGGGATCAACTCGGGTCCTTGAGCTTGCAAGACAGGCACCAGAACCACTGAGCTAAATCCCCGGGCCCCAGGGAGTGTATTTTAATAAGGAATGAAACATATTTAAACATTTAAGGAACAGATTTAACTAGTTCAATTATTCATTGAAAATTCTGTCACAGAAAATCAGTTAGATATAGAACATGTAAATACTTCTTAAATCATTCTTTTATGAAAGAATCAGACTAGAAAATGTCTAAGCAGGTTGAGTAGCCCCTATCCAAAATGGTCAAAGCCTGAAACATTTCAGATTTTGGGATTTTTTTAATATATGATATATTTTGGATTTTATGAAGTCTAACTATAAAACAAAAACTGACATGTTTCCTGTATACTTTGTACACATAGCCTAAAGATAATTTCATATGAAATGTTCAGTAATTCTGTGCATTAGACAATGCTTCATAGTAGGGTACTTTGTGGTGTTGGCATCATGGAAAACTCAAAAATTTTGGGATTTGGAACATTTTTATTTCAGATTTTTAAATGAGTGTTGCTCATTCTATGCTTTCAAATTAATAAGATGCTAAAATGTTTAAGATTTGTCTTAAATGCTTACCAATTAAAAATTAAGTTAGTTTACCTGTTTTAATATATTAGTAATTTAAAAGATCTTTAATAACACACTCAGATATTCTTTTCTAGCACAGATAAATGATACATTGTTGAATACTTTTTGACTTCACAAATAGTTTTGTATCTTCAATACTTTTTAAAAATTTAACAAATAAAATTTTCTTCATATTTTACTCAATAACATGAAGAATGTGAGGTTTAAAAGTATAATTTCATCCAATGATGAAGCAGAATACTGAACACAGACTTGCGTGTGTGCATGTATGTGTGTCTCACACACATACAGACTTACTGACTGCTAAAGAAAGAAAATGAGTGAGTGAGAAAGAGAAAAACTGTACTAAAATCAGATAATTCAAAACACTGACAGTTTATTTTATGCTACACTAAAAGATAGCATTACATTCACATTAAAGTCAAGTAATGATTAACCAATTGACTCAGTTCATATTTTTGGTTTAAGACAAGATAATCACATGTCATCACCTGACAAGTCATCACATTTCATCCTATTCTTACTGTTAAGTTTGACTAAAAGCCTTGGCTAGAAACAGAAACCAGTCATCTGAAGCCGAATCCATGAGAAAGGAGGCAGACTGTATTATGGGGACGTCAGTACTCAAGGACAGGGGCTTTCAGACATATTCCACCATGCATGCGAGTACGGCTGCTTTGCCTCTTGTCCATAGACATAATCTCTGTGGAGATTTTGGGGAAAGGACAGCACAGCAAATATTATCACCCCTCCCCTAAGCAGTTTAGAAGTAAACAGATAATTATGAGAGACAGCAGAGCTGAAAACAGCGATACTTAAGTCTGCATATGAATTTCCAAGGAGGATTGATAAAAGAACAATATAAAAAAGTGAATATAATATTTAGTAATGATCAGGAAAGCACAAAAGTAGAAACAGGAAAAAATAAAACTCAGAAAACAAAAAACAATTAATTGACAGATATAAACTCTAACATATCGATAGTTTCATTAAGTATAGTTTATTTACACATATTTTTAAAACATGTCTGAATGCATCAAAAAGTTAATGTTTGTGTGTGTATATGCAATCTATATGAAATATGCACTGAACATAATAATATAGGTAGGTTAAAGGTAAAAGAATAAAGTTACATGTAAACATGAATGAATAAATTATACTTAACATTAGACAAAATAGAATTCAAAACAAAGAAATTGCCCGGGGTCAGTAGGCAAATAAGATATAATAATGCGAAATGGATAAGTATCCAACAATAGAATTTGAAAACATATAAAGTAAAACTGCAGAACCGAAAGAAGAAAAGTTGTTGGGGATATCAAACTTCTCTGTAAGTAATTGTTAAAACTACCAGACCCCCCCCCAAAAAAAAAATCAGTAAAGATGAAGAGGAATGAAAGAACATCAACCAATGAAATACCATTGACAGTTATAGAACATTCTATTAAACAGATGCCCAATACACGTTCTTCACTATGTGATGAATCACGCATTCTTGCAAGTATTTGGATAACCATTTTTCAAACTCCTATTCAGCAACGTACTGGAAATCCTTGTTAGTGGAATAAGTCAGGAAAAGAATGCAGAATCAAAGGAAAGACATAAAGCCATCCTTATAAACTAGGCTACAGAGAAGCTTACAAAAAATATATACAAACAAATTCCTACAACTAAAAAGAGTTTAATAATGTTGAAAAAATGCCAACCACACACACCTATCAACTCTATGTGTAAGGAACAGCAATTGACAAGTGATATTTAAATTTAATTCATGATAGGTCCCAAAATTATAATCCTTCAGTATAAATTTAAAGCATATACAGAGTTTTAATGCTGATGAGGAGGAAGGCAAATCTGAAAACCAAACAAACTTGTCTCAAGTGGTACATAAAACCCTATAGACCATAACTAACACTTTCTGTTGCCTTCCTTTTTAATCTTTGCTCTCCCTGTGGCTGATGCTCTTTGCCCTGACCACTCTGTTCCTATAGATAACAGTTTTGTCACATCCTGCTTTTCTGGAAGTCTGCATTTTCTTCACCTGCCCAGGGACACCCAGATGTGCTAAGTTACAAACTGTCATTGCTGGAAAAACTGCCTTTGTTCTGCTTCTGTAACTCTGCTATAAAAAGAATTGCATAGCCCCCACTCAGGGCTCGGAATTTGGATTCACGATTTCTTCCAATTCTTCTTTATTACATCCGCCGATGTAGTGAACTTTGGTTATTCTCTGCCTCTCCAAATGCTGCTCAGATCTTTCGTGTGCTGTTTGGGAAATTCCACGGAAAACTCCAAGGACGTAACTAATGAAGAGACACATTCAAGAGTGTGGGGCTGAACAAAGGCATCAGATCGCCCAAACTGATGTGAAGATTGAATCCATTCCTATAAAAATTCTGGCCAAATTTGTATGGATACACTGCGAGAGCCAGAAGATGGCAGTCTAGGGGCAGGTAGCACTCCTAAATTGCTCATGAAATTCATCCAAGCTATCAGGGTTCAGTGAGGTGATAGGGGACTACAAGAAAGCGCAGTGTGAATCAGCAATTAGAAAAACTCAGAATCACTGATATTTAGAAAGGTAAGTAACCACAGCAATGCACACTGGCAATGAAGATATTGGGAATGCCCCTCTCATGTGACTTTAAAAGAACAAACCTGAGACATTCTTTCCAGTACAGACTCAGCTACTGGAAAAGGTTAAAGCTTGAGCAGGAAGAAAATCAGAGTTTGCTCAAGTGAGAAAGGACAGGAGTAGTAATTCCCAACATGATCAGCTGGATGGAGACTTTATCAGGTCAGGAAACTGTCTTAGAAGCAGCCCTCCCTCTGCCAGCATAGAACTATCAGAAAAAACAGGAGTGCTGCAGGAAGTGACACAGAAGAACAGAAAATTCACATATATACATCATTGCAATGGCTACTTCTTTTCAGGGAGGCCAAAGTACCCCCTAACATTTAGCTTGGGCTCAGAAGAATTCTGACTGTGATAGAGAAAAAGACTTTAGGACTGGGGGATGTTCCTACTACCTTTCCTCCAGGAGACCAAACTCCAGACTATGAAGGTCTCAGGACTATGGCCAGACTACATTATTATAAACAGCTAAGCTAGTGTGGACATACTACAAGGCAGTTAGGTAAGGTGGGGCCTTCAACACAGAAAACAATAGAGACCCATTTACTAAAGGTCAGGTTCATAAAAGGAAGAAGTACTACACCACATACTTGAACTAGGGATGAACAGCAGTGATTCATATGCTAAATAGACATCAATCACATTAACTGGGGACCAAAACTTCTCCTGCTCATTCCTTTGGGGAAGTTCAAGTTGTTCCATGTACATTTATCAACTATATGACTAGCTTCTCAATATGGTTGCCATTTAAACTGTATCATTCATGTGACTATACTTGGAGCCTTATTGGGTAATCATAGTTCTACTCTACCTTGTACTCACCTCACTTCATGGCTTTGCTCAATGAAACACCTCCGAGAAGCCAGGCAAGCAGGTAATCCACTTTCCAAGAGTTCCCTTCTCTCCCCCTCTCAGGCCTGAACTGTCTTTCCTCAAATATTTTCTCACTTCTCTTATTCCTAAAATACATTCCTTGATTTTAGAGAACATGAATGTGGTGTTTCAGATATCTAGTAGGTTTGGTGTGATATTTCCTTTGTTTGAATTATTTATATTATTTGGATTACTTGGTCCTATATATCGACATGAAACCCAATTGACAGCAACTACATTCAAGTGGAAGAAAACACCAAAACTGAAGGAGCAAGACACAGAAGACAGTGGTGGTTTGAATAATGGGCTGGGAGGAGAGTTCAGCCATGTGGGGTGTGTGGAAGAAAGGACTCTGAGTTTGTGATACACTGAAGAAGTCAACCAAAGACTGCACTGTTTCTCCTCTACCACTTGGCTTTTGAAGCCAGCCGACTATGGGCGGAAACCTCAACAAACAGCTAGCCAAATCAACTTTTCCTCCTTTAACCTTGGGTGTCAAGTATTTTGTCTCACCAGTGAGAAAAATAACTAAGATATGGTCATGTCCAGTATAAAGAAAGAAGTAAAAAAGGTCAGAGGGGAAAGAAATGAAATAAACACTAAAATATTAGAACAGCGATTCAATGAATCAAAGAACTACTTGAAAAGATAAATAAGATTGATAAATACTTAGTCAAACTTATCAAAACTTGGAGAGAAAACTATATTAATAGATTTACAAATGAAAAATGTAGAATCACAACAAATAGTATTGAAACCCTGAGGATTACTAGAAGCAAGTTAGATCACTTTTATTCCAATAAATCAGAGAATCTGGAAGAAATAAATAAATTCCTAGCCTAAGATAACCTACCAAAATTGCACAGAAAGGATATTAAAATCTAAACCAAAAGGCAATAATATTAAAACAATAATTTAAAAAGCCTCTCTTAGTGAATAAGATGCCTAGATTTGAAGATTTTTACTGCTGAATTTTACCAGGCCATTAAAGAACTAACACTAATACTCTTGAAACTTTCCAGGAAACAGAAGAGGAAGGACTGCTTCAACTCTGTCTATATATCCAGCATCACCCTAAGACTAAAACTAGATATAGGAACCAAGCAAAAAAGAAATGTTAGAGACCAATATTCTTGATGAACATAGAAGCAACTATCCTCCCTAAGATTCTTGCAACTAGAATTCAAAGCATATTAAAAGATCATATATTATCACCAAGTATTTTTCATCTCACACAAGAATGATTCAACAGAAATATCAATAAATATAATATACTACATAAGTAAAACTGAGGATAAAAAATGACACAATCATAATTATCTCAACTGATATAGAGAAGCCTTTGAGAAAATTTAATTACATTTCATGAAAAAATAAAACCTGAAGAAAACAGACACCAAAGGATCTTTTCTCAAGTTGAAAAAAGCCATATATGATAAATTATAGCTAACACCATAACAAATTGGGAAAAACCAAAGGTATTTTTTTCTAAACTCAAGAATAAGGTAAAGATATTCAGTCTTACCACTTCTGTTCAATACAAGGCTTGAAATTTTGACCAGTGTAACTAGGCAAGAGAGACTCAAACCCCAAAAAAACCAACCTACAAATAGAAAAAGAAAGGTGTTCATTTTCAGTTAATATCTATTAGACGACCCTAAAAATACTCAGCCAGAATATCTCACAAAGAAAGAAACCAGGAAAACAATTCCATTCACAATCACTTCACAAAAATTAAATACTTAGGAAACAATGTAACCACAAAGGTGAAAGACCTGTGTAAGTGAACTGGTTTCTCACACACCCAATACTACACCTTGATTTTGTTTCCATCATAAATGAAGAAAAAGAAGCAATACTGTGTACAAGACATTGAAATTTCTCAGATTCAGGAGGCAAGTTCTCAATTACTTACTCCCTGGCAGGATAGTATTTTCATGGAAAACACCTGACGCCCCTTTAACCTCCAGGGCATCTACAGAGGGTCCAGCACTGTGCAATTCACTGAACTGCCTGTAGCTAGCTCCTGGAAGCAGAAAAGAATGCAACAACTGAAAACAAGGTCCCTAAAGGGGAGGGGGGGGGGACACCAGGGAAACAGAAGTGAGTCTTGTCCAAATACTACTCGCTGATACTTAGTGCACGTGTCTCAAATGAATCTACAGCAGCCCAGTGAGACTGTCAGGCAAGTCTCACTTCTTAAGTTGAAGAATCTAAGGCTTAGTAACCAGTTTGACCAAGGCCACACATTATGCGAAGTTAAATAAATTGTTTAATCCCAAAGTTGGTCCTCTGGTAGGCTTGATTTTGCTTTTTGTTTGTTTTGCTTCTTCAGCAGGTGTGTGTAACAAGACACTAGCTGACTTTGCATATTACCATTTTTCCACGTAACTCATGGTTAAATAAAAGTCTGATAGTTAATTTTACAGATATTTAAAAAGCACCATCAGGTTGACAGCTTACTCAGAGTAACTACAACATGAGAAGGCTCTAATTCTCAGGAACAAAAAGACATAGAGCTGGAAAAACATCCAAACTTCCCACATGAGACATCTCTATTTTTGGTAAAACATTTAACTCACAGTATAATTGTGGGTTTTGTTGTTCTTTTGTTTCATTGTTAGGTATTTTTCTCTTTTTTAATTAGTATTTTTACTTTACAAAAAAGATTTTTACTGAATTTTACTATGAGCTTATATAAGTTTGATTCCTTGAATTTTATCTCAAGTTCCTCAGTTACTCTCCTTTTTGCTTGTTTTACATCCAAAGCTAGTTTCAAAGTCAAAGTTTGAAAAATTTCAAATTTAAAGTGGTGATACACAATAAAGTTCAATTAAAACATTAGTATAACCCTGCTGTAGTTATGAACAAGTGTTTACAAAATTAAGTTGATTCACTTCTATACATATAGAAATATTCATATAGTGATGTTTTAGTTATAGTACTTGTACCATACTTATTTATAGTATGTCCTTCATGTCTCTATTCTCACAATTGAAAACATGACCTGTTTGGACCATGTCTGTGGTACAGAATATATTGGCATATTGCTTAATGGCAGCCATCAGCCAAAGAAATCTCCTAGCAGAAGAGGAGAGCAGGAAAGGATTAGGTCAACAAGGCCAAGAACTAATGTTATTTACCTACCAGTTCCTTTGCTTCAGGTCACAGGACTGATAATGATAAGACTTTTCTTACAACAGCCATCTCCTCTCTAGAACATAACAAGCTCTTCTTGTATCCCTCGTCTCCTCTCAGTGCAGTCAGCATGAAGCATGTGGCGAGCTAATCATGTCCCCGGATGTCTCTTAATTCAGTCAAGTTGACTATGAAGATCAACTAGCACAGGTCCCAACCTCTCTGAGATATCTCAGTGTATCTAGGCAAAGATTCCAAGATGTGAAAAACTCATATCCAAAGCACTTCTAAATAAGAGATACGCAGTCTGAAGTAGTTGCTTCCAGAAAACAGAGCCTTGGGGTTGTGAAAAAAGGTCTTTACTTTTTAATTTGTATTTGTCTTTATTTCTTTATGCCTAAAACCTATAGGTAACTTAACAGATTATATAAAACGAATATCTCTCTGTCTATCCATATTTCATTGTCACTGTTTATGACTCATCAGAGGCAAATGACGCCCTCTAATGTCACATTGAGTGCACTGAGAGGAGACGAGAACAGGGAGGAGGAGGGTCATTTGGAGGGTATGCCTGACCTTGGCACTTTCCACCTGTGCTCTGCTTCCTGCCCACACCTCAGACCTGCGGCAATGGAATCCGTGATCCCAGACTAAACCCTCTGAAACCATGAGCCACTTAAACCATTTCTGCCTTTACACTGTGTGTGGCAGGCATTTGGTTCCAGCAACAGGAAAGGTGACCAATACAGAACCCAAGCTTAAATACTAACTTCATTTATGTCTCTCATATGCCTAGCTGCAAGATTATTTTATACTGTATAGTTAGTACACTTGTGCTTTGACTATGAGTACATCACATGAAGCCAGGTATGGAATTTTCCACTGTGAACTCAAGTTAGCACTCATAATATTTCAGACTTTGAAGCATTTCTGATTTTGAATTTTCAGATTAGGATGCTCAAATATAACTCAACATAATCTGAAAATTACCTATTGCAAATGTGTATATCACATTTACTTCTATTTATTTTCACACACACCACTTGCAAATAATCTATTCTCCTGAGTATGCTGAGATAATCTGACATGTCCAAGGTTCTGGGTCTAACCCACATTACCACAAAACAACAATAAAAATTTATGTGTGCAAAAACATTTTCATTTGGACCAGGAATATAGCTCAGTGGTGTTGCACCTGAGTTTGATTCTGAGTACAAAATAAAAATAAAATAGTGAATATTCATGTTAAAAGTTAAGAATACAGTCTGGGGATTTAGTTCAGTGGTTCCAGCACCTGCTTTGCAAATGCAAGGTCCTGAGTTCGATCCTAGGTAACCATATAGCACAATGATGTGTGTTAGCTCACACCCATCAGCAATTTGTACCACACATCACAATGTTGGTGTGGTAGTACATGTCTGTAATACCAGCACTCAGGAGGCAGTGGCAGGAGGATTGCTGTGAGTTCAAGGCTTGCCTGGGCTACACAGTGAGCTCAGGGCCAGCCTGAATTGCAAAACAAAACAAAACAAAAGTTAAGTATATAAATGCAGAGAAGATATAATTGTATGAGAACCAAGCTATTACTAGAGAATTTTCTTTGAATATTAACAATTGTAATATATATTTTTATTAGGCAAACATACTTTTATGTTCTTTATGTAACTATGTCCTTTATTTCTTGCAACTATCATAAGATATAGTTATAATTTTGTGAATCTAATGTTAAAGAGACAGAGAAAAAGAAATTAAAGTGCCTGAACTTGTGGACTGCCTTTATTTGAATCCAAGTCCCATGGACTTCTAAGCACCTACTCTCAAATACCTCATGCTATTCCTCAGCAAACAGCCTTGACCTATGACAGAAACCATATGACAGTAGTCAGAAATATATGGTAGTATACTAATTATTCTAGGCTTCTTTTCTGGGCCTATCTTTCTCCTCCTTTATGATACCTTCTGCTTGATGTCACAAAGGGTAACTCTACAGGGAAAAAGCATTTTCAAAAATCCAATCTAGGTTTTGAGTTTCAAAAATTAGCCTTGATGTACAGTCATTAGTCTGATGTGGCGATGCACACCTGTAAGCCCGCTACTCTGAGATGTTGCAACATGAGGTTTGAGCCCACCTTGGGGAACTGAGTGACTTACTGAGACTCTATATCAAAATACAAGATAAAGAAAGGTTAGGGGCCAGGGATTTAGTTCAGTGGTCTGGCACCTGTCTTGCAAGTGCAAGGGCCCCCGTTCAATCTCTGGTAACCACATACAACAATAATGGGCATGGAAATTCACGCCCACCAGCAATCAGTAGTACATACCACAGTGCCAGGCGTGGTGGCTCACACCTATAATCTCAGCACTTGGGAGACAGAGGCAGGAGAATTATGATGTGAGTTTGAGGGTGAGCTCAGGGCCACCCTGAACTACAAAGTGAGATCCGTCTCCAAAAAAAAGGTTAGGGTTATACCTCAGTGCAAAGATCATTGGTTCAACTCCCACTGTCTGTGAGGGGTATCTCTATAAGAATAAAAGTCAGTCATAGACTCGTACAACCCCTGTGGAGATCAGTTTGGAGAGTCCTCAAAAAGCTAGGATTGGAGTCCCATTTGACCTGTCCATTGCCCTCCTAGGTATATACACACAAGAATTAAAAGACTCATATCACAGTGACATATGTGCACCCACGTTTACAGCAGCCCAGTTTGTGATTGCTACATCTTGGAAACAAGCCAAGTGTCCATCAACTGGAGACTGGATAAAAAAGCTGCAGTTCTTCTACAGAATGGAGTATTACTCTGCCATAAAAAATGATAAGTTTGAATCATTTCTACTTAAATGGACATACCTTGAGGATATTCTCATAAGTGAAATAAATAGGGCACAAATGGGTACATATCGCATCTTTTCTCTGGTATGAGAAAATAAACATGTAAATGAGTCTTAGAATTGTATGTTATATATTGTGAAATAGAAAATGCCAATGTAAAATAGGAAGAAGGGGTAAAAATGATGAGATTGTAACAAAAAAGTAAGGAAACAAATTTTATGTATATGGGGGGCAGTAGGGTGGGTAGGGCTATGGGAAAAAATGAGAATTAAGTTGTGTTTTATACTGGTACAAATCCCCATTATGGAGTGCCATCATGATGCATATATGTAATGTACCAATAAGGATATATATATATAAAAAAGAATAGTCAGTCATTCTAACTCTTTTGAACTAAAACCAATCAATTATGTTCTCCAAAATTAGCCTGAGAGTAGAGTTTATAGGGCAGTGGTTTCCCTGAAAAGAGCCCTGTGTCTTAGACTTTTCATTTTGGTCATTAGTCCATGGAAATATTGAAGTCAAAGGGTAATAAACTTCTAGATGGTTGGTTGAGACAGGATAAAATTATTTCCCCTCTGAGGCACATGATCACCAATTCTCCACTGATGCTAAGCAATAGGAAGATAGTAATAAAAAGCCACTACTGAAGAGTCTGGCTGTTCTTTGAAGGTGGGATCGGAATGACTGGATGGATTGAGGACTACAATACACACACTTGACTCTGAGCAGATAAAGTGTGAACTGCAGTAAACACAATAAGGAAGGCTCAGGTGCTTAAGCAGTCATGAGGTCACTCAAAGACATGATTTATTAAAGAGAATCATCTGGCCTATTAAAAAGTAGAAAAGTCTCATTTATTCATTTTTATATAAGATTTGGCCTAACATTTCTACATTGCTTCATTAAATACAAATGTAGAGTGACATTCATTTGATAAATGTTTCTAGTCAGAATGATTTTATTTCTTATTAATTAATTAATCATGCTACGTTTACAAGCATTCTGTAGACATTCTCCATTATCATCATTAACCATTATGAAATAATACACAACAAAAGAGACTATACAGGATAAATTGTATGCTTCTTTTTTGCTTTCTCCTTTGTTTGAGGTTTGGCATAAGTCAATCTGAGAATCTCAAATAACTGTATACCGTTTCTATGCGTTATTACATTATACTACTGAGTATTATAGTATTTCCTTTTTATGGTGCACATTTTTGGCATCAGGTGTATTATTAAATTAGAAATGCTGTAAAAGCATAAATATTTACTTGGAAAATAAGTGCTTCTCTGTAATGTTTGTTGAATGAATGACTGAATGAATAAATACATTCAATTAACTCCTATCTTTAGAATTATAGTTTAAGTCATGTTAATTGTTATATTGTAATTTTTCTGTGTCTGCAAATCTAAAATTCTGTGTACCTGTGAAATAGATTTCCACAGACCAAACTGAATGAATTACACATTAAACTACAAAACAGACAACATAATATATTTCAATAAAAATTCTATAAAAATGAAAAAATTCTTATATATCTAGAATTCATCCTGAATTATAAAGCATATTTATGAATTGTTTCCCTTTTCTATGTTTTATGAGACTTCTGTTTTTCACTTTTTGTAGAAGAAATAACAAAAAAATTAGGTTTTCATATAAAACAAAATTTTGATTAAAAAAGCTTCATGCTATTCGTGAATACTATATTAAATGAAGCTATCACATAAAATATGGATATTGACATCGAATTAAAGGCTCAGACTTATAAACAGACCAAATGATTTAGAATAAATATTAAGAACACAGTGAAGATAATAGAATCAATGTTAAAGAATTCTAAAACCAAGAAATTTTTGTCCTTTTTTTTGCCACAATCCACTTCATTCTCTCCTGGTTAAAAAAAGAATTTTTCTCAGAAAAAAACACTCCTTGCTTATTCTAAGCCTATGTGGGATCAATGTCCATGCCAAGTGTGTGTGTGGCCCATACCTACCCTTCCAGAGGAGAAATACACTTTATCTATATATGTTACTTTCCCAATCTTGAATTCTCTTCCAGCTTTTAAAAGGTATTTAATAGTATTTACCAAAGTCTAGCCATATTTATAGCTTATTTTATTGAGGGATAACTGTATATTCACACATACATAAATTATTTTATCTTAAAATTATTGCTAAAAAGCTGTTTACAACATGAGGATTCTAAAACTTGAGCCTGTAGCAGTTACTCTTGCGACACAGATTGCTCAGTTTCTAATTCAATAAATTTAGAATTGGCACCAAGGAGCAGATTCTGTCATGTATTCAAATGATGCTGATTAGAACAGCTCAAATTGTGACCCCTAAAATAAATGTTCATCAAATCAGTGACCTCGGCCACATCTCCGGTGCAGGCTATACGTTCTCCACATTCTGGCTGTCTCATTCTAGTGGTCCCACTGGTGAAATCCTACAGCTAAAACTAAAGCTGAAACCAGAAGTGCATCTGCCTTGCTAACCCAGTCTTACTTGATGATGCCGACATCGTGAACCACACTCGAGTCTCTGCTGCCTATTGAGCCGGAACCTGTGTAGAAGTTATGGTTTCCTTTTGTGCACCACGCCAAGTACTAGAGGAAAACAAGGATCTCTCAATGCAGACACATAAAGCTTCACCATGGAAGGAGCGCATCGGAGGCCTTTTCTCCACTGTAGGGCAATTGTAGAGGGGTGTGGGGTCCAATCCAGGCTTTCTCCACTTAATCTCTCTACTCTACAAAGACTCACTACAAAAGCAGAAAGGTCCTGGAGTCCTCAATGATTTATAAACGAAAAGCTTCTTTGGGTTTTGACAATTTTGTGAGGACTAAAAGAATAGTCTTCACCTAGGAGGCTGAGGCAGGAGGACGGTCATGAGTTTGAAGCCAGACTAGGTTACAGCGTAAGTGCAAGGCCAGCCTGAACATCAAAGGCATATCTATCCTATCTAAAAAAGAAATAAAATAGAGGATTAATGTATTTTGCCCATCTGGGACTTAACGTCTCATTTCCAGCCCTTTCCTATACTTGCATTCCTTCATTTAATTATAACATATCCTTAAAACTATGTATTATAAGAAAATTTCTAACCTTGCTCATAATAAAAAATAATTCAGAAATTTTTAGATCACTTCATTCTGTTTGAAATTTTAGGATTTTAAACCACCATGTTCCTAGCAAAACTATTTCTCTATAGCAAAAAATAGGATTCACCCACCCTGGAATGAACAAAGTTTGTTTTTTGCTTTATAAAATTTGATTGTAGTTGAACCTCAAACAAATTGATATTATAGCATATAAAGATTTATAAATGGGCTTTTATATTGTTAAAGAAAAAAGCAATCTAACAATTCTTAGAGGAAAAATAAAATTTTTTTTGAGACAGGGTCTCGCTTTGTAGTTCAGGCTGACCCTGAGCTCAGCCTCAAACTCACATCACAACAATCCTCCTGCCTCTGCCTCCCAAGTGCTGCGCTTGTATGACAGGCGTTGGAACCACTGAGCTAAATCCTTGGCCCAAGGAAAAAGATTTTTAAGCATCATTAAATGTCAATGAATCATTTTAGGTGATAGATAATGACAATATTATAGCAAGCTTTGACCAAAAAAAAGTTTCAAAAAGTAAAAATAGAAATTCTGTTTGACATGGCTATTCTCTTTGTAGGTACCTTCTTAAAAGCATTAAAGTATTTTACAGTAAATACATGCATATCTGTGTTTATAGCAACACAATTTAAAACAGCTAAGTCTTGGAAACAGTCGGTAATGCCTATCAACAGCTGAACGTGGTACTTATACACAATGGAGTACTACTCTGTCATAAAGAAGGATAAGCCTGAGAACTTTACAGGTAAATGGACACACCTTGAGATCATATTATAAAGTGAAATAATTTAGACACAGAAGCTTAAATATTGGATGATTTCCCTTATATGAGAAATCCAAAATATAAATAAAGAGTGAAATAAAATAATGGTAATAGGAAATCGAGAGATCTTTCTTAAGTGGGAAGGAGGACACGTGAAGGGAGGAAGGAAAGGGAGGGAGGAAAGGGGGATTAAAAAAGATTTAAGGAATGATGACATATGAGGTACATGTACGAACTCTTCACAATAAAAGGAATCATGTACTGCAACAATGTGTCAATTAAAAAATAACTTAAAATTACTTTTGGATCATTGACACACAAGATATAGGGTCTCTGTTTTTATTTTTACCTAGGTCAGAAATATTGCAAGGTTAATATAGTTTTCAATGCTCATACGGGTGAAATTTTACATTAGTACAATTTTTTTCTGGAACTACAGAGATTTCTTAAGGAAACTGTATTTAAACAGGTAAGAAAAATATAGAGATGGGTATAAAGATCTGATAATAGGAATTACAACTATTAAAATAGCCCAATTAGTGGCATAAATAAAGGAAATCATTGACTAGTATAGGAAGTCATTGACTAGTAAATTATGCCCTCATAAAATTTTAATCATAAATTACCATTTATTGAATACTTACATAATGAATTGGGTTCTTCTGGCATTATTGTAGTTTACTATACCAACTATAGGAACTTCTGGCTACATTAAGTATTGAAAAGAAAATGTTCCTACTTGTGATTTCTCTACTTCAAATCATCTGATGTTAGAATTGGAGAAAAATGAGCTAGGATGGAGCTTGGGGGTGAAGCCCTTCAACAGCTCTTGTGAGGCCCTGGGTTCAACACCCACTGCCACAAACACAAACCACAAACAGCAAACAACAACTACGCATAATTCTCAAATGTCCCCACAATAGACAGATTAGACCTTCAACTGGTGTTGAAGTAAAATAAACTTTTTTGTGAATAGTTTTCCACTGAGGTTCACTGCACATTTCACAGTGAAAAAATTATAAGGAAGAGTACAGATATTTTAATCAGCATTCATTTAACCTAGAATAAGAGTCAACTTCAGTTATTTGAACTTTCAGTTGTAAACAGTGGCCAAAATGAAGAGTATGAAAGAACTCTTATTCTGGCAAAAGTCTGACATGTAAAATGCCCTCGAGTTAGTAGCTCTGTCACAGAGGTGACCACTGTGGATAAGCGTGAACACAGGACGCTCAAGATGATAGTGCTGCGTGATATTTGCACAGTGAGTCTTTGTGAAGTTAAATTTACTTTGGAAAATATATTATCATACAAAGACAACATCCTCAAAAGGCAGAGACATAAAAGCAGCAAGAAAAATATCAAACAAAATTTGATGAATGACGTACTAAGTGGTAAAATATATATGTACATATACTTATAAATGAATTTCTAAAGTTTGATGGTCAAAATGTCAGACAGGTCCTAATACAACCCATGATGCACATAAATAACACGTCCACCCAGAGCGGGTGGATTATCCTCTCCTCAAATCATCTACCTTGCTCAGGTCTCCTCCTCAGTCACCGGTACGAGATTTAGAAGGAAGCAGCTCTTTCATTCATGACTGGTTGATAAAAATCCTAAAACATCTTCAGTTTTTTGTTCATAAGAGAAGGCATTTTGATTAGGCTCCTTGATGGGCAATTATTTGTTTTTGTCAGCACAGGGTAGAATACAGAGGGTCAGAAAAGGCTTTCCTAACTGAACTTTTCCAGTTGCTGACGTCTGGGAACTGGGCCACAGCCATTGCATCCCTCTTCTTAGGCTCTTCCCCATTATAGATCCCCTGTTTCCTCTGTGTCTACTGGAGAATTTAGCTGTGAGGAGCTTTGAATGTATACCCAGGGAATTTGAACTTTTTTAAAGCACCCAGGAGAATTCTGAATCACATGATCTAAAGAAAAATGTTGGAAGAAAAAGAGAAATCAAGATATGTCTTGTGCAAGTACAGATTCCCTTTGATAAATGTGATGTGTAATCATTTTGTTTATTTAAATCGTACCCATAAAATTAATTTGAAAATAAATAAAAACATTAGGGAAACACTGGTCTTGCCTTTCCTTGCTTCACTGAAACAATTTTTCTAAGATAATGTGTCCTGCAGTAATTTCAAGATTTCTAGGAGTCGTTGTATTTCCTGACTTTCCTGAAAAAATGACTTCAGCACCCAGGAAGCCACCATCTCAGACACGGCATGGCACCATGACCACGCAGTGGTCTCTGGAGCTCTCTCAGCAATTTTATATAATTGGATTGGAGACATTGGTCTTATTACCTCAACAGTATGATTTTTATTAAATTTTAACTCATGAGAGTTTCAACAAATATTCATTATATTTAACAAAACAGGCATTATCCCACAGTGTGGATTGCTTCTTGTAGCAACTGGAAAAGCAGATCAATTTGGTCTTCATCCCTGACCTAAGAGGCGGCCTGCCTTCCTGGTAGAGGGCCATGGGGAAATTACTCCTGTTTCTCTGTTTACTGGCCTACATAATGGAGACTAAAAGAATATGATAATAACATTAATTATACAGTCATTAGAATAATATCTTGAACAAAGTAAATGTATGACAAATGTTATTCATGATTTACATTTCTGAAGACTTTGATATTCCTAAGGAGAACCTGTATCTTTTTTCTATTAGGCAAGGATTAAATGTTAAAGCTTCTCCCCCTTTTCTTTTCTATTCTCTTCTTTTCAGGACTTTATAATTCCTTCAGCTGTCACTAGTCAACAAGTGAGCATAAGACCCAAGTGGTAATTGCTACTATATACAGTGTTTATTTCTTATACATTAAGGAAATTAAATGCCCATATTAATTTTTTCTTCTATTTGAAACCACAGCCTTGTCAAGCTGTCAATCATTAAGTAGTTGCCACATTCTCTGTATTTCCATATTTCTATTGAGTCACTAAAAATATTATGAAATAAAACTGTTTTCCCTTGAGTAAATTACAGAATTGAAACTGGATAGTAGACATGTCTTATTTCTTTAATTTAACATTGTACCCAACATAATTATTTACTAACAAGTAATGCATATATAATCCATCATTTTTACCTATGTGCAGTGTTGGCCTCAATCTAGTCAATCTTGCTGCTCATATCTCAAGGAAGGACTTAAATCTCACATAAAAAGAGTCAGGAAGCAAAGTTATCTCTGCTAAAGATTCCATAGGGAAAGAGAAGACACAATCACAGCACACATTACAAAGCCAAACAATTAAAAATTTATGATAAATGGATTTGTTCTCTCTATGCCATCTTAATCTTATCCCCAACAGGACATTCAGTTTCTGACCTCTTTGGCTTACAGAGTTCAGATTCATTAGCTCTGTACTTTCAGCTACTGAGCTGATCAGATGAGTGGCTTCCCAGCTTCCAACTGCAAAATAACTAAACTAACCATCAATTTCCTAAAAACATGAGCACCGCCTTTGAGGCTGCTTCGGAGTCAATCATAGAGATATCATCAAGTTTGGTTGGAAACCTAAGTTAAGTCCCTCTTAAGCAATCTCCATGGAATTCTTTATTTCTGGCTGAGTTAACTGTTACAACTCATTTTCATTCCACTTCCTTTTTATCTTGTCTACTCATCAATATTCCCTCTTTTTAAGTATAAAACATTGGTATGGATTTATTTGGTTTTACTCTCAAATTACCATGGTGCCATTTCAACTGGAAGAAGAAAATGTGTGAGTCCACACTGCTGCTTTTGAAAAATTTTTTCTGATGTTTTTTTGAAGACAAATACTTTTAAAATGAATTTAGTAAAATTGAATCTGTTCCCTCTTTTTATCTCTCTGTCCATGCCATGCTTGTGCTTCGTGACCTTGAATGCCAAACAAAAAAGGATTCTGGCTAAGAGGAAACACATAATGCTCACAGGGCCTAGAAAACACCAAAAGCTGCTTTCAATAGGCATGGTCTCTAAAAAGTAAAATAAGTTATTCACGGTATAAATCATAAAAGGAAAATTTATGCCTGAAAGAATCCATCCTATTACTGCTAACTCTGCTATGAAGGGAAAATTATTTTCAGGATAAACATAAAGGAAAGAATAAAAGTTGATAAATATATAGTTTCAAATATAGAAAAGTAGAAAATTTATTATTATTCTAAATTTGATGGAACATAAATATGAAAATTGAAAGATGCTGTTGTAAGAAATTATTAATGCCTGATAGAAGCCAAGGGTAGAGAAATAAAAGGTAATCCTGCCAAAGTCTGAAAATTTACTCAAAGTTTGAACACAATCATTATTTGACACTTTTTCCCACACAAAAATTCTTTAATAATTTAAAAAATAGTTTACACAAAAGGAAACAAAATGTCTTATTAAGTAATTTTGGAAAATTTAATATTAGCATTTTTCATAGTCTCTTTTTGGCTGAACTTTCTAAAGAATATGGTTAGTAGGACAGACATATAAGCAAAACATTTTTTTTATTCTCACACTGCAATTTGTTATATACATACCTAGCTACAGTACCATGAAGAAAGAAGTTATTATTAAATAAAGTCACCCCAAAAGAAGAAATCACTGCGAGTTCCCAAATGTACTGGCAACCTCTAATATGTCTGTTAACATTCTACAAAAGCAAAACTAGTCCTTGAAAGACAAAAGATGAGCTCAATTCATAAATAAATGATGAATTTCTGCTATAAAATTAAGGCCAGAAGTAGTAGGAAATTCTATAAGACTGTTTGTTTTCATTAACTATCAATGTTCCAGGAGAAGGATCTCTTATGAACTGAAAATATACTGACACTTTAAATATCACCCAGGACAATCAGGGTAAAGTAAAAGGGGAACAGATCAGTGAGAGTTGTAGTATGTATAGTTAATATTGTGAAGTAGAAAATATTTAAAAGGAAAGCATGTAAGGGTAAACAATGAGGGGAAAACGAATGTGGTAATAATAAAGAAAAAAAAACAAAGATTGTGTATATAGGGGCTGGGGGATGCAGGGCGGGGGGAAAAAGGGAAAAAATGAGAATCAAGTCATGTCATATTCTGGTACAAACTCTTAATGTTGAACGCGATGTTGATGTATATTCATAATGTACCAATAAATATAATTTAAATAAAAAGAAAATTTAATGCTAACAGAAGAGATAAAGATGTCTAGACTCTAGATTTATGTGCTGCAAAAACAAAAAAAAGCACCAAATGAATCTAGAAAAATCTTAAATAAAATTGCAATATTTCACTCTAATAAAAATTGAAACTAGACTTAATAACTCAAATATGATGAAGATAATATAAATAAAATAAAGCTGCCACAAAAACAGTTTAACTTGTTACTTGGTCTTGCAACAATCTTAAAAAAAAATTAACCATAGTAAACACATAAAATTGAATTGAATTAGTTAACTGTATACACTTTAAGCATCGTGATAGTTGTGTTTTGGGGGGGGTTGTGGTTGTTGTTTTGTTTTGTTGTTTGTTTGTTTGTTTTGAGACAGGATCCTGCTTTGTAATTCAGGCTGGCCCTGAGTTCAGCCTCAAACTCACATACAACAATCCTTCTGCCTCTGCCCCCACAAATTCTGGGTTTATAGGCGCGAGCCACCACGCCCGGCACTGTGCTATGCGATACTCACTGCTGCTGGGCGTGAGTCTCCATACCCAGTATGGTATGTGGTTACCAGGGGATCGAAACTGGGCCCTTGTGCTTGCAAGACAGGCACAGGGACCACTGAGCTAAATCCCTGGCCGATAGTTCTTTTTAAATATGCATTTCAAAATGCTCTTAGGAATCAAAGAATCATTTTATTCAAATCCTTTAGTTTTTGCTTTTAGATAATTCCTTACAATATTTTAAAATTTCACTTTATACACCACTGTAAAGATTTTCCTTTTTTCTTTCTTTCTTCTTCTTTTTTTTTTTTTTTTGTATGATCGTTTTTCTTGAGACAGAGTTTCAGTGTGTAGTGCAGGCTGACCTTGAACTCATTATGTAGCTCAGGATTGCCTCCAACTTGTGACAATAAACTTTTGCATCAGCAAACCCGACTCCATTATAAAATTCATCACAGAGTTAGAAAAGAAAATGGCAAGGATAAAATATCATTTATCCAGAAATCTTAATTCCATTATTAACTTCTTATGGTAATCTTAAATATGCATATTAAAAAGTAGCAGTATGCAAACATTAATATGTCATGATGCATAATGTTAATATATTATTTATCCATATTTATGTGCATACTTGGTGAACTCTGATAAAAAATTCAGAAGTAATTACCTTTGTAGGATTCTTAATTTATTTTTCTACATTCATGTTCAGCCTAGATTACCATATTATGTTAATTATCAGGTAAAGAATAATTATTTGAAAAGCTTAATTGCATCAAAAATGCAATCTTCCCAAAGAGAGACAGAGCAGACTGTGTGAATTATAATTTCTGAGATCTGTGGAAATGATAGAATCACTAGAGAATAATATTTACACATGTAATAAACTTTAAATTATAAGATTTTTCTTCTGTGACTTTTTTACCTCATCTTTGAAAAGAGTATTCACATACAAAGTACATTTCAGAAATAATAACAAATACATAGTGAGTAATTACAAGAAGACTTAGTTATGTGACTTTGCTAAATAAAACATTTTTAGTATTTGATGTAGAACGAAACAAGTTTTGCTGTAATACTATGTTAAATGATTTCAAAACTGACAAACTCAATAACACAAGAATATATCCAAAAATATAACATCAAAACTTTGATGACAATGAAATACAGGTTTGCCAAAGACATTAAGACACAGACATGGCAGTTAAGGACAAAGCACTACATCGGGAAATTTATTTGTCTCCTATCCTTCCCTATCTAATTCATAAAAGAGGTGACGACACTTTCCAGTCATTGACTGGTGTTCAATAGACGATGCACTAAAAGTATCTACAACAAAGGATCTACTTCATTTTTCATTGTTTTGCATTTTTGGCAGTAAAATTTGAATCTCAAGCATCAAACAAAAATAAGTGCAGAAAAATGTCTTAAATTTTGTTGTATTTATACAATGATACGAGTTATACATGTACCTGATTAAGACTCTGAGACCACTGGTGGTGTCTGAGGGGGATTCCTAGGCCAAATGGATTCCAAAATGCCTTAATATTTTGTGCGTAGGCAGAAGACGAGATCACACCTCTAAGGTAGGAGCAGCACATGTCTGCATCGTGGGTAAGGTAGATCTGTTGCGTGACTAGAAGACAGACACAGTGGCAGGCCTGAAGCCGGAGTGACCTCTCAGATACACCCGCTCATTCTGAAGAAAAAGGCCAGGCTTTTGAGTACCAACACTAACCAGCAGGCTGATCAGAAAGACAGCTCTTGTCAACCAACAGCTTTCCTTGAGAAAGGAGAAGGGAGGCTACCCTCCCATCCCAGCAAGAGGGTGGGTATCTGAAGGTTCACACCAGTGCACATGCTATGGTGAACATGGGTTCTATGTAACTATTTCCATAAAGCGCCCAGCCTTGTCTGAAACAGAAGTGAAGTCTTATAGATTCGATTCCAATTAATGTGTCTGTATCAGATAGAATTTCACTATGATGTCAGAAGATTATTGCCTCTAATAGTTGAGATAACGTGAAATGCCACAGTTTGCTCTGAAATACAGAAATTTTAGATATGATTCCAATTCATTGTTATTCTTTGTAGTATATATTAGAATATGCTTCAAGGCATATAATTATATATCATTCAAAGCAAAGATAATATGGCATGTTTTTTAATGAAGATAATCCTGAATGAACACTAAATTTACCTGAATATGTTTTTATTTTATTTGCATTCTTACAATAAGCAAATATGTATGGTTCCGATTAATTCAACTATAAATCTCCATTGTCATAATTTTTATTGTTTGAAATCTAACCTGATTATCTTCCAGTGTATAACTCAAAAAAATAATTTTCTACCCCTCTCCTGAAGGCCTTTAGAAAAATCTGATATAACTGTAACATTTTATGTGCTAGTGTTATGAGAAATAAACTGTCAGGATAATTTTAATGAACCAATGTAGTTCGGAACTACAAATAAATAAGCTGTTTAGAGATGAGAAGACAGCGAGTGAACTTAGATATATCTTACCAAGGAAAGAGGCCATTCTGGAAAGGCTACATCCTGTTTAAGTCCAACTGTAAGAAATTCTGGACAAGGCGAAACTATGAAAAGATCAGTGGTTCCCAGTTAGGAGGACCGGACAGGCCCAGGACCTTCAACTACTGCAAGTTATAATGTGACGGCAGATACAAATCATTATACATTTGTCCAAACCAACAAAATGTAGAATATATCAATGATATAATAGACAATGGGCTGCGGTTCCATAAATATCAAGGAATATAGTCATGAACCAAAGGAGGTTAAGAAAATTTTTATTAAAAATAAGAAGAGGAAAAGCTCTTGGATTTCCAGGAGGGCCTGAGAATGGTGGGGGGGGGGGGAAGAGCATCTAGTCTAAACCTAACTATAGTACGGGAATTGTGCAACTGTTTAGTGGTCACCTACCAAGGTAGCACTGGATTTAAAATGACTAATTGAGGCTCAGGCTTCTAGCCTAGTTCTTTTTACTCCAGGGTTTACAGGAAATTGGGATCTCAGAAGGAACTGGTTATTTGCTCAGCAGGAGGAAGTGGGGAGATTTGTTTATATATAAAAAAATCTATCCTTCAAAGTTCCATTTTCACTGCCAATTTTAAATTAACATTTATACCTCAGCGGTACGCTTTTATAATTGATAAGCCACCAATTTATCATGATCTGCCCAAATCTATAGTTTCCATTGAGGTTGACCCTTTGTGTAGAAAGTAGCTTATTTAGGTAGCTTATGGTAAAGGTAGCTAATCAGTAGAAAGGCCGGGGTGACCAGTCATACTGATAAAAACTAGAATTCACAATGAACTAGAATTTGGACAAAGAACAAATTTCCTCAGGCAGTGTTCTACTGCTTCCTCTGAAAACTGAGGCCCTTAGCTATCTCCTCAATAAACTTTTTCTACTCTTAACCTCCATTGTTTGTGGAATTCATTCTTTGACTTTAGAAAATATGAATTTGCCACATCAGACAGCTAACAGATTGGAATTATAAAATTTCCACTATATCAATATCATTTGGCAGTCCTATTTCATCTATTATCCCTGGATCACTAACAAATGTTAGGTTTTTAAGTGAATTAGCTTTGCTTTACTGACTGTCTATAATATAGGACCCACTAATCCTTAAACAAGTGGTTAAATGTTGATGTTGTGTGATCTCCATCTTCATTTCCAGAGCACATATATTGGAGATTTTTCTTAAGAAGTGATTCTGATACTGAACTTCATTGAAATTTGAACCCTCATCATCAGTCTTATCTCATAGGCCAACAGCCTCAGAAAATTACCACAAGAAAACTTCCCATGGTTGTTTTCTGTTCCACTTCAAAGATCTCTTCTCTCTTTAGATTCCTGCACTAGCACTACATATATCAAGTCAATTATCTTCAAAAATAGTCATTACCAAGACCAAGAAAAGCAACTCCACCATACTCCCTAAATTAGAAAATGTTATCGATGAGAGTGACATCAGAATCGTCTCTAATTCCTCAATAATTGAAAGACTTGGCCCTGATTCTAACATTCCTATTTTTTTTTCATACTATGCTCACCATTCTATGCAACATAATTTCAGGACAAAAGAATATGACCTAACCCAAACACTCCCATTAATCAGAGTTGTTTTAAGGTATTTATTTACTCCCCTGACAATATTTAAAAAGCCTTGTAAAACTAATCTGATTGGAAGAGTTACCGATAAATGTTAGGCAGAAAGTAAGACATTAGCAAGCATGAGAAATGAAGGAGGGGTCCAAAATAGCATGAACTGCCAGTTACTGTATAATATATTTGTAATATTTCCTTCTTTAGGTTATAGACCTAAAGCAATCCTTCGGAGCACAATGACATCTTAAGGTTACGCAGGTTACACATTCATTTGGATATCTGGCCACTTGCCAGTCTATTCCCACAATAGGAACAGTGTTCCTGGGTTCCTTGCCCTGCATTCAGTGACATGAGACAAGGAAACATTCTTTAATCAACCCCTCCATCCGTGGGCCGAGAGATTTAGATTCTTACATGACTAAGGCTCTGAAGGAACACTGAGCATCTAAAATGAGCAAGAAAAGCATTTTTGATACATCAACATTCCAAAGACACCCTAACGAGAAATATCAATGAGCACCATGATTATCACAGTTCCCTGAACCTCAGGAGTTACTTCTATGTGTACCAATAGGCACCCAAACTTACTCACTGCAAATGTCTCATCACACTCATTTTCTTGCTGAAAGTCAAAACTGTATAATACAGACACTATGATAGTACAAATAAGTCTATAGAATCACTTTCTTCCACTCACTCGAACCTAGGTAGTACCACAGGGCCGACCCTCCTGATTTCTGTCCTAAGGCCCACTACCTCGAAGCAGAGAAAACAAAGGCCCCTGAAAACTCTCCAAATGCCAGGATGAAGGTGTGAGGGCTCTTCTGGGATGACCTATAATAACCTTTATGCACTTGGAGTGTGTTAAAGGTTCCTACATATGGGCTGTATCTCATATATCCAATTATAACAGAGTGAAAGGACCTGTGTAGTAGATACAACTGATCTAACTCAGCACCTGTCAGTCACATTGAAAGACCCAATGAAAGGCAGCACAGGCCTGGGGCCACACTGCAAGTTCTAGAGCCCAGTGTATTCAGTGCTCCTGCCATTATACCTTCTGGGTACAGTAATCCTGCTTGTTTCTGAGCACACTATACTTTCTCATTTAAAACTTCATTCATCTTAACTGCCTTTCCCTTACCATTGTGTGCCAAGTCTGATTCTTTGCTCATCACGCACAAGAATCTGTAAATCTGTCCCATGGCAACATTTCTACTTTACAATAAGTTCTACCTATTCTTCTGAATGATCTATCTTGCTTTGTTCTTTCATTTAGGGCCAAAGGAACCAAGGACCAGGAGGAGAGGGACCTCACTGCATGAGGTCCTGGCTTTCTGGTAACAATACTTTATTGAGCACTACATTGGTTAAGCATTTATGCAAATATAGCAGAATTATGATTTTTATGTTCTCCTAAAATAATTTTTCTCTTTTTACAAATGAAGGCAAGACTCCTTTAGAATATTCATTTGGATAAACTAGACTGTAACAGTATAGCAGGTATGACTGCTAATTTGAACACTTCAGAGATGTGTGGCCTTCAATACATTACTGAATCAATGTTATTCCCAATTTTCACATGTGTAAAAGGAAGATGATGACAATATGTCTCTAGTTAGTGGTGAGGAAAAAATGAAAATTCAATAGAAAATGTACATGAAGCCTTTTGTTCAATCCTAGACAATAATAAGGCCACCAATATAATTATTTTTAAAAATCCAATAGAAGGAAATTCATTTTTAATTATTATGGTTTGAAAATCATTGACCATAGCAAATTTTGCCTAGGATTGACTCTTATTTGAGTTTCTGAGCCAGTACTATCTTTTTTCTAGTTTCATGCAACAATATTTATTGCTTCTCCAAAAGAGGTCTATGATAATCATAACAGTTTAAATTAAATGACAAAGCTCACATCATCTTGACTAACACACATTTAACAATAGCTTCTGATTGAGTTATAAATGAATTTAAGATTATCTCTCCTATAAGTTAAGAGTAGGCAATAAGTTTTTTCTTAGCAAGTTCAAAGTACAGACTGTGAAATATATATTTTAAAGACATTTGTTCATATTATACCCATAGAACTTAATAGATCTCAATAACTATCTGATGAAAATTTTTGTTTATCACGTATCTTTGACAAATTTATAGCTCTGATCAACTAAGCGCCATATCATTTGAAAGAGAATTTTGAAATTCTTTGAATTAGAATAATTTAGCTAAATTTACTCACAAATACACAACACACACAAATACATATACACACATATACTCAGAGCAAGGTAGAATCAGTGTTCACTTTTAAAATATACTGCGTTTCTCTTCTCATTGTTTGATGGACTTAAACAAATTAAAAATTATACTAAATATCCTCATGCCAAACAGCAGAATGAGATAAATTAGAAAACATAAAGACAGGCAGAAAACAGACACAGAAAATCCTAATTTTATACTTACACCTTAAAAAATACCACACATCCAGGACACAAAGTTCTGCTAGGTTCCCGCATCTATACTCCGTATCACTGCCAGGGCTTGTTTGTTTTATTCTTTTTTCTTTCAGGCTCAAACACACGCAAATCCCTTCAAGATACTGTAAGTCCATAAATTAACCTAGGACCTGCCCTAGGGTACACCAACAGATTCTATGTCTTCAAAGAATGCTTTTAGGCAAAACATTCTGGAATATCTATCTTAAAAAATACAAATACTCGGGCTGTGCCCTTCTTCTGTAAAATAGGCCCTTCATTATACTTGCAAGGTCAAAAATGGGCCATTCCCTTTCTACCTATGAACAGTCCATCAACTTTCAACTATAAGTTGAGCCCAAGTTTTTCGTGACTTGCAAATTACACAGATTGCTATCCCACAAACATATATATTTCCAGCTTCATATATATTTTCCATCTCTATCTTCTGTGTTTCCTCTGCGAGTCATTCCTTTCATTTTGTCTAATGAAACCTACTCGGCCGACTGAGGATCCCACTTCCTCTTATGGCTATGACAAGAACAGACTAAAATGTAACCTGCTTTTTAAAGGTCAGGAAAATTTAAATCTAACATAGTTTATCTATTACATAGGAAATATCTGACCAGAATACAACAGTGTCCATCTCGTTGATACGCCTCAGCTTTCTAAAGGCCCCAGTGCACATAACCATCATTTTTCCACACCTTTCAATATTTCCTCATAATTTTCCATCTAGTTCCAATGACTCTCCGTATCATTTAAAAAACATTTTCTCACAAAATAAACACCTACTTTTAAACAGTGATTAAACAAACCATTAATTTTTACTGACTATTGTAAGCAACCTGTGTTGATAGACTATAGTTTACTGAATTAACACATAGTGGAAAAGATATATAATATTTCAGATGAATTGCAATCCTATTCACCTAATCCATTACCCATACCTGCAAAGAAACAAAAGCACCAAAACTCACTATTTTATATACACTCATAAATGATATCCAAGTATATATATATATATATGCATATACACATATATATACATATATACATACATATATATATATATATATACATATATATCCAATTATAGTAAAGGCAAAAATCAACAAAATCTAAAATTAACTTTTTCAAATCACAGAGTACTTCCTTGTGGTCACAATCTTATATAGAACAAAGCAAACAATTTGTTTTTTATGAAATAAAGGATATATGTCCTTCTTTCCTGAGGAGAAGTGACATACTATACTTTGCTGATAATGTTTTTTTACTGGAATTAAAAAAGACTAATCTATTCTTTTATTCCCACATCTGCAGGTACATGAATAAGTTAAATTGATGATGTAAAATTGAGAATACATTTTTAGAAGCGCTTACCATTGTCATTCTTAAGCATGCCGTTGCTGAGTTGTTTTAATCGCTTCTGATGTGATTTGCCATTGTAGTGGATTTGTGCTTGAGCGGCTGAATTCAGCTGAATGTTACACACACTGCACAAAGTGAAGTTGCTGTGTTTCTTTTCTCTTTCTGGCTTTTCTTCAAAGTCACCAGACATTAATTCAGTTTCACTCTCCTCATCTTGTGCACAGGTGAGATCTGAAGGTACAAAGAAAGTTATGAATAAGCAGAAAGTGATTTATAGAATCCTTTATATTTATTAATTCTAATAGCAAATAAATATTATCCCAAATAGTTAAAAATTAAACATCAGTGTTATGGCTTGCATATACACGTTCTTCCAAATTCTTATAGAGTCACAGCTGGGGCTTTCCAGAGGTGGCTGGATCTGCAGTGTGTGCTGCTGCCTGGGATCAGGGACGTGCTGCTGGGATTGACTCATGGTGAGAGGTTAGGATTAAGGCTGCCCCGCCCTATGTGTGTGTGCTACTTGCTTGCAGAGAGGGTCACCTCTGTAGAGGAGTACAGAGAACAGAGAGAGGGCTGCACTTGCCACACGCCTCTCTGCTTTCCTCTCTTCCTGCCTCTGCCTCCCACAAACTGTATGTCCTTTGCAATGTCCACTGCCACTTCAACGGGCTTTGTAACTGACCAACTATGTACTAAAAACTCCACAGAGTGTGAGCTGAACATCAACCCTTCCTCCTTTAACTTTGGGTGTTGAGTATTTTGTCTCAGCCATGAGAAAAATAACTAAGACAATTGGTTTCTTTTTAAAATCAGTTTGACTCATAGTACCCATAAGTAGATTAAACTTTGTGTGTGTGCTTCCACGTGTGTGTGTGTGCGTGTGCATGTGTGCATGTGTCTTTGTGTGTGTATGCGTCTGTGTGTCTGTGTTTCTATTGCCTGGTACAAAACCCAGAGCCCTGGCTTTGAGTTACACTGTCAGTGGCAATCCTTGCCCCCCTTTTTTACAACAGTGTCTCCCTAAGTAGCTAAATAGCCCAAATTTGTAATCTTCCCACCTCAAACTCCTAGAGTGCTGGGGTTACATGCATGTGTTTTCACACCTTACAGATATCCTTTTAAATGAAGTACAAATGGCAAATATTTTCCCTTTTTTATGCTCAATATTGTGCCGAGAACTCAGGTACTTAGCGTATATTATTTCATACAATCATCAAACAAGTAGAATAGCCATTCCAATTTTCTTTGTTTTTTAGTTGAGTGTTTACCTAACATGTCTAAGGTTACATAGCTATGAAGTGATGTAGTTGGGAGGTAAGATAGTAAATAATAAAAATAGAAGGGAAACAGGAAAATATCATGATTTTAAAGATAAGAAGTGTGGCCTGAGGACACAAGCCCAGTTTATACTGTATTTCATGATTTTAGAGATAAAAATTGTAGCTTGAGGACACAAGCTCCTTTTGTACTTTGTTTTTCTTCTCTCAAGAGACTATAAGCCTGGGCAGTTTCCTTCTATATACAAGTGGATTCAGGACTTCCCTTTTTACCTGAAAATGGCCTCTCTGCACTACAAATGGACAATCTCTGTTGTCCCATACTGTAAAATAAGGCTTTCCATATGACTGGGCCATCATCCTTCCCTCAAAGAAAGAGCTTTTAGAGCTTTCATCTATAGATTTAATTCTTTCTTTCTACAAAATCATAAATTCTATACATTTCCACCCCCAAATCTTCCATACATACACCTGCTTCGGGTGCAGACTGCTTCCACACACAGGTATGGAAAAGATAAGAGAAGGCCACATTAAGGTTTGTTAAAAGTTAATGGAGAATAAGCTTGAGACATTTCCAGCTAACTGGATGAACCTTGAGAACATACTCTTAAGTGAAATAAATCACTTAAGTGAAATAAATCAGACATACATATTTCATCACCACATGGCTTCTGTTGTGAAAAACTGAAAATGTAAATAAGGATAAAATGCACAATAGGTATTGGGAAATGATCAGAAAATGTTAAAATGAGAAGGAGAACAAAGGAAGGGGAAGAGAAAAAGACAAGGAAAAATAGAATAAGAAAAAACTGAAACAAAGCGTCTGTGAATGGGAGGGGAGGGTAAGAGTGGTTTAGCAAGGAGAAAGGAATGGGAAAGAAAGAAAAAGAAAAAATATATCATGTACAAGTACAAATTCCCTATAAAGATGTGATCATTATGTACATCTAAAATGTATCAATAACTACCCCCTCAAAAAAGGTTAATGGAGAAATTATGGGCTCCTTACTAATGGTTTATTAGAGGTGGCTTTTGCCTCTATAAATTAGACTCAAGAAATCAAAAAGACAAAGGTAAAGAAACTAAGTTCAAGAAATTCCCAGGTAGTGCGATTAACATAAGATTTTTGTACTTCCCCTTTATTTAATCCTTAAACCAAAACCACCTGTCCCTAAGCCCCCGCCCACAATCCAATCCTCCACCAAACAACAGGAAAAGGTTATAGGATCCGAAACAAAATCCAAGGGGAGGAGCAAAGACAGCCAGAGAGCCAATCAGATTCCAGAATCCTACAGGGAGAAGAAAGCCTGAGAAGCTGCAGACAGAAACCCAGAAGTATTTCCCTTTGGGATACTGCTTGTCCAGAGAGCAATTTCGCTCTCTCCCTCCCCCACCCCCTCCCTCTCCCTCTTTCTCTTTTTCTCTCTCTCCTTGAAATAAATTGTCAGCTTTTATTTTAATACTGATTCTTTAGTTCTTTCACCAGTACTTAGTTTAGGACTGTCACGAGCTCTGTGTTCTAGCAGAGCAGTGCACGTAGCATGGTGTATAACCTTCCCAAGATGTTACACTGCCTGGTGAGTTCTTTCTGTGTCTTTTACTGACCAGTTCTGAAAATTCTTTTTCTGCAATGGGAGTCAGCAAACCTGACGACAGCACATGAAGCTCCTGACAAATTCACCAATCTTCCTCCCGCTGAACAGGCAGCTTAACAGTTCTTCAAGAAGATTGACTTCTTCCTTATTGTCCTATACGCACCAACTGCTTTCTTATTGTTTTCTGACAGGGTTTTCAACCCAGGGAGTGAGCTAAAAATTCCCAAGGTAGGCGAACTGGAATGGATATGAAGACAGAGACTACCACACCATCAGCAACGCACGAGGAATTATGGGGATTTGTGTCTCTCAGGAGGAAATGATGCAGGAGATTAAGGCACGGCCAGTGGCTTGGGCAACTGACACAATTTGTCAATCACTGAGATCCCAGACATATTCACCTGAGACCCACACTTGGGGCCAATTAGAGAATGCTATCTTCAATCCTTCAGTATAAGGTCAGGGAGATTTCTGATAGGATGGGTCTAGAGATGATGTCAGAAAAAGGGATACAAAAGATGGTGGCCATTAACCTAGTGGCCACTTTTTGCCTCTTTACTCTTCAACACATACAGACATTCTCTTTTAGCAACCAAGTTCTGTTCCAGCAACTAGGTCACTAAATAAATTGATCACTAATTACAGAATTATATATAGTATGTATATTACAATATTCAGAACAAAGAATTGATTAAAGGAAACTCCAAATTGATAACTCTGGTTTTATTTGTAACTCTTTCAAGCAGTACTATAATATATAACAAACAATAATACTTATAGCACGGCACTATACAATATAATCAGCAAAAATTACAATACTGTGTAAACAAGGTGTATTACACCAAAAAGAAGACATTGAGGCTCTAGGAGCAAGATGTAGAGAACTATCTTTCTCCCCCCTTCCAAAAAAAGGATGGGTCACACGTCAGAGCAGTGGATCATAAATCCAAATGGAGCATTTTGATTGTCTGTCTAAATATTTGTTAAAACAGGAAGATCTTTAAAAGAGAAATAGCTTCTTTTCCTGCCTCTAATCCTATTTTTAATATATTTTATTCTTGTCTTCACCAATTCTTTGTTCATCAAAACAATAACTGAAACAGAATCTCTAGATGGACCCCACAGCACTCCA
The DNA here is from genome assembly GCA_004026965.1 of Petromus typicus. Lineage (NCBI taxonomy): Eukaryota > Metazoa > Chordata > Mammalia > Rodentia > Petromuridae > Petromus > Petromus typicus. Next base: position 33,734 of record PVIR01007019.1, read on the forward strand.
GAACCCTAGTCACAAACCTTCAACTTATTTCATAAGTAGGATGAAATGAGTTTTATTTATCTCCAAATCCCCATTTTTCAGTCATTATGTTCTTGAGAATATATTAATACCTTAAATATTTTCCTTTTGATTTGGCCACATAAAATTTCCTTATTTTAAAATTCTTCACTATTTGAAGTGATTTATACCTGAATAGGTACATTCTATAAATACAAAAATTCCAAACTATTTCAACACCCAAACTTACTTACTTTCTGACTAACATGAGATAGAAGATTAAAGCTGGGGCAGATCTGTTAAGCAAGCAGACAAAATCTGTGAAAGTCATGGTGACCTAAGGCACATGGGCAGAGTACAGATCAAAATCATGCTGGCCCAGGGCACATATGCAAAGTACAGAGTCCAGGACGCCTCTGCAGTCTTTGAACACTGTATGAAGATCCAAGCAGAGAAGTGCTTTTCTCAATTCTTCACGTACATCTGGCAAGAAACCGAGCAAGTCTTAAACAGGACAGTGACCTTTGGACAGGAGAAGCATTCCAAATGCCTTTTTGCATGAGGAAGGTGCCAACTAGGAACTGGAGATCCAGAAGGCATCCTCCCTATGCTCACGCCTGCTGTGGTTACACTCACTGGCACATATGCTCTGTACAGTCTTCTCTCTCAGCCTCAGTACATGTATGCTTTCTTCCCTGCTTTCTTTTTGTGTGTTTTGTCCAGTGCTTTGTTGAAACATCAAGAGCCTGGAAATAATTTCCCAAATCCCAGCAATCCAAGACATCAGCTATCCTAAATACTCCAGACAGTCTCACAAACAGGGTGCAAGAGTGCAGTCAGTGTATGGATTTTATTGGAAAGCTTATTCTCAGATAAATGTTCTGTTTATCTCAAACCAAGGAGAAAAAGACAACTCACAATTTCAGCACATCTGGGCTTATATGGCAACAAAGTAACAATTGCAAGTCATATTTAATATTCAGTTTGAATTATTTAAAATAATGATTGTTCCTTTCTAAAAGTTCTCTTTGCTTCTACTACATGAGTCTCAGTAAAACCCTAGTGGTCGCACTATGAATTCTCCATTTCTAATTCTCCAAATTCTTTGTTGTAGTAACTGTTGTTTTGTTTTTTGACACAAGGCTTGCTATGGGGTCCATGCTGGCCTTGAACTCATTATGTAGCCCAGGGTGGCCTCAAATTCATGGCAGTACTCCTGCCTCAGCCCCATAGTTACTGGGATGTCGAGTATGTGCCACCACACCAAACTCCAAATGTTTTAAGGAACAGTTCTATAGTTTGGGGCAATAATGGTAGTAGAAAGCAGTCATTGTTTCAGTACACATTTATTAATTTCCAGCACCCTTGCAGGTACTGGAGATAAATGGATAAGCAAACAAAGGTGGACCTGGCCATGGCGTAAAACCACGGTGAATGACAGGAAGCCAAGTGAGCCAGCACTTGCCAGAGTAATTTCAGCCATGCATAAGGATAAATTTGCCAGCCAAACTGTAAGGAATGTCAAACTAGTGAACTTACACACACCACTTAATACTTCATCAAAGCATAGAAGACAGTTTAGTTAGCTTATGAGTGAGGCTAAGGAGGGGAAGGGCCTGAAATACAGTTAAGTAATCGGCCATACAGATGAGAATTAAAATAAGAATAGATAATGAACTTGAACTTTGGAGCAAGAATGCATTGTCTTAAGACAGAACAGGCTACTCTCTTCCTCCGAAAAGGAGGTGTAGCTACTCTATACTAAGTTCGTGAATTCTGAGGAAATTACAAAGCAAATTAACCCGTTTTTTCCACTATAATCCCAATTTCCTATAAACTCTACATATTGAAGAAGTAGATTAGAAGTACAAATTGGTTGTTTTAAGTCCACACAGCAACCTGCCTTCAGTGGCCAATAAACAACAAATTGTGCTCAGCTTATCTATAATTCGAGCTGGATTGAGAGGCCATACAGCCATTCACCCAGGACCCCTTCTGGAAATGCAGGAGCTACCTATGTTTCTTCCTACTATTTCCAGTAAAATCCCTCTGACCTCCTCTTTTGGTTTGTCACTTCATTCCTCAGCATTTGCGAACCACTAGCTCAGCACCCTGTGGTAATACAGTGGGGACCTCCTGAGAGTAGCTTGCCAGTTAAACATCACCCGGTTTTGTGGTGTTTGCCTCTCTTTCTGGAGTAGGTTTTTGGGTCTCAAACAAAGAACTGAATGAAATAAGTGAAAATGATAGTGGAATTTACTTGAAAAAGTCAGTGAGGAGTGAGGACAAACTGACTATGCAGCCGAGCCAGGTCCTGGACATGTGAGAGGAAAGAATAAAATAAATGCTCCAGAGGACACAAGTCGGGCTATTGTAAGGAAAGCCAAGGTAGCAACTTCTTCATGGCCTCTGTGTCATTGTGCTTCCAAATCTCGAGTGATCCCACGAGAACTTCTATGTACAAGTCCTGAGAGGTGGTGCTGGGAACCCTCACCCCAGGCCGATGTTCTTCAGCCCTGGGCCATCCTGTTGACACCTGCGTGAAGTCTCAGGAGATGTCCATGTGCAGGACTTGGGAAGTGCTCTGTATGTGAGTTCTGAGATCTGGTAATTAGCAGGTCATGCCTACCTTCCCAGACAGTTTTGCAGCGCTCTAATCCAGTCTCAGTAACATCAGGCTATTGCAAGTACTATTCAATTTCCAACGGGAATAACATATTTTAACTCCATTTTTCAATATTTTTAGACTGATTTAAGATGTTTTGGTCCCCTTTTTACAAATCAGATTTTATTATTTGTAATCAGATGACTATTTTTCAAAACACAGTTGGGAGCTGTGGGACTGTTCCCCTCCACTGGCTGTTTGACAAGTCCCTTCTACTCTCCTGAACCAGGGCAGCAACCCCAGGCCAACCTTCCCCACCCTTGACCTGGCGTTTACTATAGAGTAGTTGAGAAAAGGGAAATAAAAGTGTCCATGCTTCCTCTGTAATATTTCAAAGTTCCAAACCAGGACTCATGTGGCCAGAACTCCCTAAGTGACCTAGCATAAGCATTCTTCACCAGGAACTCATTGAAGATTCATTTATATGGACTGCATCTTAGACATATAACAGAGTGAACTATGGAACAGGACATGCATAACAGATGCTGCTGACAGGACTCATCACGCTGTCAATCATGTTGTAAATCATGCTCTAGAAGATCCGGATGTGAGATGACCTTACATATGAGGCACAAAATTAAACCCCTACACTCTATCCTCTGTGCTCATGCCATTTTCCATTTTGCTGCAAGATTCTGCTCAATCTCAGCATATTGTCACCTTTAAAAAGTTTGGTTTTGTTTACTTGCTACCATGGCCCACCCCCGATTCTATAGTCCATACATAATTGGGAAAATTAAATTCATAATTTAAAAGGTCACATTAACATATAAGTAAAATAATTTAAGTATATACTGTTGACTATACTCAGACTGTTAGCAAACATATTTTGAGATTTCATTTATATGTTTAGAGTCTATTATCTCCACTATTATTCAGTAAGGAAAAAGATTAACTTAATTATGGAGTACGTAATTTTTAGAATATTGCACAGTCATGAAAAGTAGGTTGAAATATATAAAATAGATTAACAAGAGAAAAGTAGAATGAGAAAATTTGGGAATTCTTGAATACTAGTAGTAAAAAGATACACATAAAATGTAAATCTAAATAGAATATATTTATAACTATGTATAAAATATAAGTTTAGATACAGTAAATATGTTGGCATTTTTTTTTCCACTACCAGGGAATGAATTCAGGTCCTTGTGCTTAAGAGGCAACCTCAGCACTACAATGATACATCCCCGGCCTCTTGATTCTTCATAATGAGGTTAAAGTTGGCTTCTGTTTTTTAGTTTTTAGGTGTTTTCAAAATTTTACACAATGAATAAGCAAAAGAAAAAAGTGACTGTATCATTAAAATCTAAGAACAACAAATTAGATTTGTTAAAATTGAACCATGATAGAGAGACAGTTCCAGGGGTGAGCGCTTCTGAAATATTATTCTGCTAAATATCTACGTACATTTGCATGGAAGCATTGTCTCCCTTGATCAGCATTTCTGTCTTGATCCACGAAATAAGAATGTCTGCCAACAATTTAACAGAAGAAAATAGTAGAGAAGAAAGTTTCTTTCAAGGCTATAAGATTTATTTGCTTCCTCAGGAAGGACTTTCAGCTCACAAGATAAAGTAAAAAGTATGTCACTTGAAATGTGAACAATTAATTTTGTGGTGGGGTGCAAGATAATGTCTCTCAAGGGAAGCAGAAAGATATGCTAACTGTGGTATAGGAAAACACTTGGAGGAAATCTCAAATAAATTCTTAAGACTGGAATGGGACATAAAACATTTCTAAATTTTGTAGGAAAACTATAATTTCTTAAATGGCACTGTCTATTGTAGGAGCCAATTTGGACATGAGAATTTTCCTCCAAATATGATTTTTAAAATGTCAAGTTTAATTTCTGGAGTGGAAGTTTTGCTCATTTTAGTTTCTTTGGTGGGGGGGTGGATATTGGTCTTATATAAGCTTTAGGAAAAAGTCTTGGAACACAAATATCTGACTTATTTGTTCATACTTTAACAATCTAACATCATCCACCAGAACTGCAAGGACACCAGGAAGGTATTTGGCCGGACACAGTAACGCAGCTTATCTTATACTATACAGTAAGTGAAAAGGCTAGAGATGCGCTGTGGTGATAACTGTAAGGTTTAGGCATTAGCTTGTGTGAGTTTTAATTTTCTCGGGTAGATAGACTTACTCCTTCAAATGCACAAGAATGATGAAGAAATAGCACATAATAGAGCCCATTTTTAGTCATATATATTAAGCAATATATCTGAGCATCAAGTAAAAAAAAATAAAACTTGAAACAGTTTTTCCCCCCTGGGATGCACTGTGGATTTTGAGGTTGATTGACTACTGATTTACTATGTGGTTTTGACAGAAGAGATATTGATACTTGTATCAAGCTCTTAATACCAGAACCGCCCTGAGAAGTGTTCCCACCCATGCCATTCTCAGTGTGACAAGCTATACCTCGGTGCTCTCCAAATCTAATGTCACTCAACCATGAATTAAAGCTTCAGATAACAATAAAAAAGCTCCCAATGACCAATGCTGCAATAACTTGAATTATAAACTTAAATTATATAAGATTACAATCAACAGTAAAAAAATAAGTATCAGTGAATACAATACAACTGTACTTCTTTCCATGAACTTAACTCATTTCGTGATTCTGAAAGCGATGGCCACACTCCTACTCAGGTGGGACAGAGGCTGCAGTCCAGTTTCTCACTGATACAGAGTTTGCAAACAAAAACAAAATTTTTCCAAATGTTTCCATTTGTGAAGCAAATTGTTCACAAACAGAAGTTTGTGAACTGAGGCACCAGCATACACAGAGATAATTTTAAAAATGAAAAAGATGATACCAATTCCTCATACAGAAATATTTTACATGTAAGTAGGTATTCTCTGTTTGGGAAAGGATAAGAAGACTCCCTACCCCTGAATGCAGGCTAATTCTTAATAACCTTCTTCTAAATAGTACACTACAGAAAGAGAATAAGTGGTACACACAGTAGAAGTGGGTAACAGTGGGGAAAACTGAAGAAAACTACCTCAGCCATGTGATCCAGTCACATCAACAGTGAGGTCATGCTGAAGGCATGAATCCTCGACAGGATGTACTAAAAATGATTCTTCAACTCCCAAGAACATACAATCCATGACAAACATGAAGAAAACATTACACAAACAATAATTAAGAGACATTCCACATATGATCTGAAAAATACTCATCAAAACTATTAAAAGCATGAAAAGCCAAAGAAGTCTGAAAAGTCGTTGAAGCCCTGTGGAGCCTAAGTACTCAGATGAATGAAATGTATCCTGAGGGGGATCCCGAAAAAGAAAAAAGAATATGGTAGGAAAAATTAACACACTCCAAATACAGGCGGAGTTTCATTAAAAAAACATATTCATATTGGCCTATTAGTTGTGAGAGATGAACTACAGTAATGATAGAAGTCACAATAGAAGACAGGAGAACACAGAAACTTAACTAACTTTCCAATGTTTTGGGAAATCTAAAACCATTCCACCAATAAAGAGCTTATTTAAATTTTTTTAAAAAGCAGAGAAATAGAGTAGGACAACTCTCTCTTTCCTTGATGGTAACACAGGAACTTCTCTGGAATTTGAGAGATCTGTGAAAGAACTGGAGAAAAACTTAAGTTTTCTGTATCGCTCATTCATTCAGTTGATAATAGGAAAAGTAACTGATCATGTGACTGGGAGGCTGAGGAGCAAGGCCACTGTCTCGTGGATGGTCAGCCATCTTGGCTCTGGCCCTCAGTGTAGCCTCAAGTCACACTGTCCTGTCCTTAGTTGCCATATATGAACTCACAGCATGAGGGCTTCCATCCCAGACTTCCCTGCTGCCAATCCTGTCACTTACAGTTACAGTCAACTCATAGAGGAAAGGACAGGCAGTAAAATAGGGAGCACAGTTCTGAACTATTTTCTAACAACATTTTCTGCTAACTAGTTATCCCAAGGTTAACAAAGTAGGTGTCCTTATTTGGTCCAGGTTGGGTGCTACCACTTGGTCTTGGCTCTGTTGCTGAGCAGAAAGGATATGCCTCTATTATCTCCAAGAATGTGGAGATTGTAAGATAAGTTGAAATGACAGGAGATGACATTTGGTAATATGCACTGAACAGCACTATAAACCAAGTTGTAATAAGTTTTATGTATGACTTATGAAGTTATATAACATTAAATGGTGTTTGTAAACTAAAATATGCTCGCTTTTAAAATGATTCCTCCTAACATAGAATTTTTTATGCTAAGGAGTTAGAGACCTGTGAAACGAAAACATATTTATCACAAACATCCTCTCACCAATAACAATCGAACCAGCACTAAACACTAAACATTGCTTTTAAAAGCATTATGCTAGACACTTCCCCCAAGCCTCATGTACTCGTAGATGGGACTATTCAGATAGTTGGATGAAATATGGTTTACAGATGTGTGATAATTGGTACAGTCCACTGATTAGTTATGCATGGTTCTGGGAGTGGCTAATGGAAGCCCCACCCAGGGAGTGGGTGGCACCAATCAAAAGGCATGGTTGGAACATCCAGTTTGGATGGAACATAAGGAGAAAGAGGGACCACAGTTTCACTGCTTTCTTCCAAGGACTGATTCTCCTCTGCTGTACTGCCCTACCTCAGAGCCAGCCCACTATGGACCGACCTCTACAAATCATGAGCTAATATAAATCTTTCCTCCTTTAATTTGTGAGTTCCAGATATCTTGTCTCAGCAATGAGAACATTACTAAGATAGAAATCTTTCTATAAGATGTAGAAACAAACATATTTGTCCAAACAAACAAAGAATTTATCTATAAATATCTTATAGTGATAAAGTTGAAATACGATTAGAGTAATGATAGTAATTTTGTTATTTATTGATAACAATAAATTTATTGTTATTTGATAAGCAGCTATAATTTTTTAAGGTCTAAATATTTTTCTACAAAATGTGACAGAATTTGTTCATGTGTTTTAGTACATGTTTGTGGTACATAATGATACACTCATCATAAAGAACAGTTCGGGCACTTATTTCAAAATTAATTTCACTGAGGAAATAATATACTTCACAATATAGTACATACATAAAAGGCTTATTCTAAATAATTATCTTCAAAAATAATATATACAATACTGAATTCCTTATAGTCTATTCTATTATAGTTTTTTTCAATAGTCACTGTGAGGAAAAGTACTGCATGAGGAAGACACATCAGTACAGAAAATTTCAGAAGCAAAACAGTAATTTAACAAATGAAAGAAATTCCTTTGGAGGCAATAGTTTCTAGACAACTTTTTCTAACTCAGTAAAAGACAAGGTAAAAACTACAACAGATCTAGTAGATCTTTATATAGCAATGATTGCACTAGTACAACTTTAAAATTCATCTTGAAAAAACTTTTTAAAGATCATTTAAAAAATTAGTAAAATGTGTGGGGTGTGGTGGCACATACCTGTGATCTCAACCCTGAGGGGGCAAGACAGGAGGAATTTCAGGTGACTGAGGCCACAATAGGCTACAAAAAGTTCAAAGCCTGTTTGAACTGTATAGCAAAACCATATTTCAAAAAATCAAAATAGTACAATGTGCAGACATCATGAAAAGCATTTCTATGGTGGAGTGGAAAAAATATATTTTCTATTATTATTAAATTGAATATTTGTACATGTAATAAAATTTCCATAGGCAATTTTTAAATTTTTAAATTTTAAATTTAAATTTTTAAAAGCTCCCAATATAATTTGAAGTTACTTAGGAAAAAAGTTTCAGGAAAAAATAATCCAAAAGGTGGCTCTAATGTTGACACAGTCTTAATTGTCAAGGGTGTCTGTACAGGGTTCAGCAATAACCTTTGATAAAATGAAAACCAGAAAGAGAACATGGTAAGTAAATATTTTAAAATCTCATCTTGATCCTCTTCTTGGTTAAAAAACTGAATATTTAATGTTCATTATGCATTTACCTATATTTGGATTTATGTCATATCTGTTACATCTCTGGAAGCATCTGTTTATGCCAAATATATTGCAAGAAATCAGATTAGATAGTTCACTAATACATTTTTCTTGATTTTTATGACTAAAATAAAAATACCAATGTTTTTCTGTCAAGGGAAATATATATTACAAAATATATTACAAAATATATATTATAGAATACATAAATTACATTCACATCATTTCACCTTGGTGAAAATTATGTCACAACATCATTCAGCATTTCACCGTTTAAATGACAAATAGTCCATGTTGCTATTAAGTACCAGCTCTGGAAACAATTTGCACTGATCTCTTTCCCCACTAGAGTGCAGTATAAAATTAAAATTATAAAACTAGGACATTTGGAAATTCCCATAACTCAAGGCTCAAAAACAACAGTATTGCAATTTTGTAAATAGCTAATACACCCAAATACTAGCACAATATTCAATGTTAATGGCATGAAAATAGATATCAAGGCTCAAAAACAACAGTATTGCAATTTCGTAAATAGCTAATACACCCAAATACTAGCACAATATTCAATGTTAATGGCATGAAAATAGATATAAAAAAGAATAATGAATTCTACATATTAAAAAAGCAGATATTAAAGATAAATTAGGGCCAAGTCACTGAAGAGTTATTATCACTTGTCACATGCTTCTTTTTTTCAAAAACAGCATTTGCTTTATATGATCTCCTAAATTAAACATAATTTTGGAACTTTATGAATGAGGACATTTTAATTAGAGACGTCTTACTTTTATGGCAGGAAATGATAGTATAAGGGATTATATAAGACAAATCAAATTTAATGGATTGGATTTCAATTACAGTTTTTAATCACACCACGGAATCAAATTAAATGTGCGATTCTCTCAGTATAGTCATGAACTGGAAGTGATACGACTCTTATTGAACATTGAAAGATTTCACCTGAGAAAAGTAAACCCAAAGTGACTTCATGAAATCCTGAATGAAACTTTGTAGTGTATTCTTTTTCCTTTTTTAGCAGTATCATTTAGAATTCTAAATGGTGAATCAGAATTTCTATTCCAAACTATGGATGAAGTAAATCCTACTTTGCTCTTCGGTGACTCACCATGAAATCACGAGAATATCTTTGAGGCCACACGGATGCCTACAGCTTATTGACAAAAATGAAAACATAAACAGTTCTTATTTTTGAAAAAGAAAAGTAAACTCTCCACCCAAAATCTATATCCAAAAACCATTTCAGACATATGTTACATTTCAGTGCAGCTAATGTTAGCCCTTAGAATTTAGAAGCCCTATATAAAATCGTCATGCTGTCATTTCATTTGTTTGCAAACAATGTGTGAGTATTTTTCAATATTTGGATCTGTTTTTGTTTCAGAATCTCTTCTTCAAGCAATCATATCTTCCAAGCTGCCATGGAAGAACATGTTCTCCGGAGCAGTGCCTCTGTCCCAGCCACAGCACCAGGTTATTAATGACACATTCTGAATTCTTTGGCCACCTTTTCTGTAAAGGCCTTTTGAAGTAGTAAGTGTTTCTCATTAAAAACGCACCAAATATTTTGTGTCTTCAGCAAGCTCTAACCTACTTTGCATCTAAAAAGCTTATAGAAAATTAAAAATAGTATTAAAGACGTGATAGAGATTTTGGGGGCTTCTATCTGGTTAAATCCTGCATCAAGGAAGGAACTAGGTTCCCTGAAGAGTCTTGAAACACAAATACATTTTAAGCAACTGCTCTGTGTGCAGCTTTCTCACAGTGACTTGGGATGTTAGTACACTATGTAAAACAACGTCCTACCTCCAGGCAGAGTTTCAGAAGATGGGGAAGGCAAAATAAAACTTATAACAACCATGAAATGGTTTTTTTGTCAAGAGACATTCTACAGAAATATTGAGGAAAAGACACTTCATAATTAAATACGACTACAGCTGTCTAAGGCTTAATGTTACCTTGCCCTTGAGAAAGTTACAACACTGTCCCTAACTGAATCCTAACACCACTCCTAACACTTACATACAAATTGGATCTCAATACCCAAATAGGTCAAAAACTGCACTGTCCTTCCAGTGAATCCTAACGTTAACCATACTATGACAATTGTAAAATGAACCATGAACCTTAATTCTACAGTGTATACACAACACTCTATGCTTCATCCAGACCCTAAACCTAATTTAACTCAACAATAGAAAATGAATATAACTACACAGTAATAATCAAACCAACACAATTCTTCACCCTAGTGCTACCACCAACGCTAAACCAAACCCTAAATCTAGAAAGTAAACCCTAATATATAGGGATATGCATAACAACACTTTCCCTAACTTTAACCCTATTTCCAGTCTTAACAATTACCACAGTTTGAATCTGAATACACAAGTATATCACCACCAATACTATCCTTCATCTGAAACCTAATCTAACCCTACTATGAAATTTACTAAATGAACCCCAATTCTCTAGTACTCACCACACTATTCCTAATTCCAATCCTAACATTAAACTTAACTCTAACATAAGAAATTTAATGCAAATATATAGGAATCATCAAAACGACACTACCCTTCACCCTAGCCCCAAAGCTAAACCAAGAAAGTGAATCCTAATATCAGGGACATGCAAAACACTATCCTAACCTTAATCCTAACTCTAAACCTAAGGATTGCCATGCAAATTAAATATGCTCATATATACACACTGGCACTATCCTTCATCAGAATCATAACCCTATCCCTATGATGAAATTTTAAAAATTAACCTCAATTCTTTACTGCATACCCACCACATTATTTCTAATCCCAAACCTAACCTTAACAATAGAAACTGAACACCAAAATGCAGGTAAAATCAAACTGATATGATTCTTATCCTTAACCCTAACACAAACCATAACTCTAAATCTAGCATATGAACCCTAATATTCAGAGTTATACACCCTAACACAATCCCTAAACTTCAATATAACACTAATCCTACCACCTACCTCACACAGTGTATTTTCAAACTCAAGTATGTCCACGTGGGCACTATTTCACATTGAAAACCTAACCTTGAGCCTACTATGGACATAAAATATGAACACAAATCTCTACCACACTACACCTAATTCTAATCCAAACAACTGACATTAAAATATAATCAAAATAAGCAAGAATAATCAAAGTGACACTATACTTCACTGTAATCCTAACTCTAACCCTAAAGCTAGAAAATGAACCCTAATATCTATAGACATGTACAAAACACTATCTGTACCCTTCATCCGAATTGTGATCCTAACCAGTACCATACAAACTGAATCTGAATATGCAATTATATAGACACCAACACTATCCTTCATCTGAATACTGACCATAATGCTATCATCAACCTTACAAAAGGAGCCCCAATTCTCTAGCATATGCCCACCACACTATGCTCAATCCTAGTGTGGACTCTAACCCTAACTATAAAATGGAATCAAAACCTGTAGGAATATTCAAAGCATCACTATTGTTCATGATAATCCTACCCAACCCTCACACTAACCCTCTGGAAACAGAAAATGACTTCTCAGGGAGATTACAAACCAACATTATTCCTAACTGGATCCTAACCCTAAAACTGATCACGACCGTACTATCCTTCTTCTGAATCCTAACACTGATCCTACTATAAAAATAACAAAATGAACCCTAATTCTCTAGTAAATGACCAACACATTATTCTTAATCCTAATCTTAACTCTAATCCTCAGCCTAACTATAGAAACTAAATTAAAAAAAATAGGAATAATCAAATGATTCTACCATTCAATCTAATCCTAAAAGTAACACTAACCCTAATATTAAACCTGGAAATTGAACCCTAATTCAATTGAACACCAACATTTTCTGTAACAGAATCATAACAGTAATCCTAACACTCATCATACAATTAGAATCTTAATACAAAAGTATATCAGACCAACACTCTTTCATGGGAATCCTTACCCCACACTACGATGAAACCTACAAAATGAACCCTAAAACACCAATATAGCCCACAAAACTGTATCTAATTCTAATCCTAAACTTTACTCTAACTCTAAATATGGAAATTTAATACAAATAGCGAAGAATAATCAAAATGACACTATTATTCTTCCAAGTCTTAATCTGAATAACAAAAAGCCTACAAAGTGTACCTTCATAACTAAAGATATGCAAAACAATACTGTCCCTAACTTTAATAGTAACTCTAACCTTAACCATTACCATATTATCATGCAAACTGAAAGAAAAATAAGCAAGTATATCAAAGCCTACAGTAACTTTCATCTGAATCCTTTTTTTTTTTTTTTTTTAGTTTTTTGAGACAGGGTCTCACTTTGTAGTTCAGTTCTGAACTCAGCTTCAAACGTGGCAATCCTCCTGTTTCTGCCTCCCAAATTCTGGGACTACAGGTGTGAGCCACCTCGCTCAGCACTGTGATATGTGGTTCTGATTGCGGGTGGGCGTGATCACCACACCCAGTATTGTTGTATGTGATTACTGGGGATTGAACCTGGGACCTTGGCAGGTGCTGGAACCACTGAGCTAAACCCCTAGCCCCTGAATCCTAAGAATAATTCTACTCAGAGAGTTTCAAAATAAAACTCAGTTCTCTAGTATATGCTCACTATAGTATCCTTAATTCAAATCTTAACACTAACATGAACTGTAGTAATTGAATCAAAATATGTAGCATAATACAAGTGGCACTATGCTTGACCCTAATCTTAACACTAACCCTAAATTAACCTTCAACCTTACTGCTCAAGGATATGCACATCAACACTGTCCTTAATTGAATCTTAACACTGATTCTAAAGGGCACCACAGAAAATGAACCCAAATACCAAACTATTTGAGCACTGACACTATCCATTACAGTATGCTAAACATAACTCTACAATGGAAATTAAAAAATGAGCACAAATTCTCTAATATATACCTACCAGTCTATTTCTAGTTTTAAACCTAAAACTAACCACAAAACTAACTATGGAAAGTCAAAACCAATACACCTGAATAATCAAAATGACACTGTTCTTCAGCCTAATCCTAAAGCCAGCTCTCACAATAACACTAAACTTAGAACTTTAACTATAGTATTTAGGAATATACACAACAACACTAAACAAATTTTACTTCTACCTCTACTCCTAACCAATACTGTGCAAACTGGAACTAATATGCAATTATATCAACACTGACACACTGCTTAACTGAAGCCCTTACTCTAACCATACTGTGAAACTTACACTATGAACCCAACTTTTCCAGCACACATGCACCACGCTATGCCTAATCTTAATCCTAACCATCACCATACCTCTAACAATAGAGGCTGACTACAAATACACATGAAAAACGGAAATAGCACCATTTTTCACACTAATGCTAACCCAAACCCTAGCTGTCCCCTCAACCTACAAAGGGATCTGAGATAATTAGGGCTATGCAGAAGAACACTATTTCGAACTGTAATTCAACAGTTAATCCTAATTATTACCACCCATATTCATTCTGAATACACAAGTATATCAACACTATAATTACCCTTTACACAGCCCTAACGTTCATATTAGGAAATGTACAAAATCACCCTCAGTTATCTAGAATAAGAACATCATGCTACTGCACTTCCTAACCTTAATGATAATCATAAGCCTAACAATATCAGTACAGAATTTATTAAAACGCCCCTAGTCCACAATCCAATCCTAAATTTAACACACCCCTAGCCAAATTCAAAAACCTGAAGACTACTAAGTAGTAATATACAAAAGAACATTATCAAGAAACAGAACCCTGGCCTGTACCATATATATTGAAGCTAAAAACAAAAGTATACTACTCCAAAACTGTGACCTGAATGTAACCTTAAAGCGACCATGAAACTTACAAATAAACCCCAATACACTGGTATATGCACAACACACTAATCCTAATTCTAATCCTGCCCCTAATCTTTACCCTCACTATACTTTAAACCAGTTGACAGGAATAACCAAAATGACAGTATAGTTCACCTTCATCCTAATCCTAACCCCAACCCTGAGCCTGAACCTAGATTATGCCCTCCAAGATTGAGAGATGCACACACCTACACTAGCGCTAAACTTATTCTTAGCTCTCCTCCTAACCGTCACTGTGCAAACTGGACCTGAAGATGTAGGAATATCGACATGGACACCATTCTTGATCTGAATCCTAATTCTAACTCCACTATAAAACTTGCAATATGAACCCCACTTTCCCATCACGCACCCTCTACAGTATTCCTCATGCTCATTCTAAGAAGAACCATACCCCTTAAATAGAAGTTGATTACAAACACACAGTAATCACCAAAACACCCACTCTTATTTGCACTAATCATAAATCTAACACTCAGCCTAACACAAAGCCAAGACCGTGGATCCTAATACTCAGTACCATTCACTAAGCACTATCTCTACCCCAAATATGAAACTAATCCTGAAAAATTACCACACACATG
This sequence comes from Petromus typicus, assembly GCA_004026965.1. Classification (NCBI taxonomy): domain Eukaryota; kingdom Metazoa; phylum Chordata; class Mammalia; order Rodentia; family Petromuridae; genus Petromus; species Petromus typicus. The sequence continues at coordinate 48,887 of PVIR01007019.1, forward strand.
AAATCTGAATACAACAGCATATCCACAGTGACACTATCCTTCCACCAAATGCTAACCCTAACCATACCAGGAAATGTACAAAATGAACCAAATTCTCTCGGTTAGGCACCACAAACGATTCCTAATTCTTATCCTTCTTAACACAAACTAATCCTGACTATAGAATTTCTTGACAGGAATAATCAAAGCGGTTCTGTTCTTTTCCCTCATCCTGATCCTAACCTTAACCTTCAACCTATAAAAGGATCTCAAATTCTCACAGGTATGGACAAGAACATTACCTCAATCCTGACTCCTAATGCTAATCCTAACCATACGTATCCGTATTCAACCTGAATATGCAAGTGTATCCACACTGATACAATCCTTCATCAGAATTCTAACCCTAACTTGTGATGAAAGCTACAAAATCAACTCAATTTCTTGAGTATATGCCTACAACCCTTTTTCTATTCCTAAGTTTAACCCGAATCCTAACAATGGAAATTGAATACCAATACACAGGGATTATCAAAATGACACTACTTTTCACCACAATCCTTAACCTAACCTTTTCCTTACACCACACTTTAGAAACTGAAACCTACTAATCAGTGGTTTTCTCAGCAAAATTTTAATTAAATTTAATTCTAATCATTCTCATACATTTCAACGCTAAATATTTAAGTATATCTACATCTACACTCTCTTCTAAATCTTTTTTTTCACTCTACCAATGAATCATACAAATGCACCCTAATACTATACTGTATGATACCCCTAAGCCAAATTCTAGAAACTGAACCCTTATAATCAGCGTATTCACAACCACATTATAATTAAACTTAATCCTACCATTACTATACATAGTCAATCTGAACATGCAAGTATATCCAAACAAACAGTACCCTTCATCCAAATCTTATACCTTCAGTTTTGAGGTAACAAGACCTTTCTCTTAATTCACTTCCTTAGAATGTAAACAGAATCCATGAATTACTTCATTTAATAAAATATAACACTGACACTATCTATCTTATTACATGGACATGACTATGTTATATAAAAGTATAATTTCCATATTCTGAGGAGATACTCTTTCTCTTTTTCTAGCTTTGAAGGAAGAACCTGCTAAATCATTTGTTTCCGCACAGGGAAGCCCACGTGGCAAGCAGCTTATGGTTGTCTCCAGCCAATAGCCAGAGGCAGGATCACACTAAACACAGGTGCCATGAGCGTGACACGTGTGAGGACGTGGTTCTCTAGGGAAGACCTCAGTCTCAGCCAGTGTCATCATAACAATCAGCCAGAGGAACCAGTCAGATACTATCTGGACGCTTGCTCCAGACTCTTAAAATAGAAGGATAATTAATCTGTGTTTTTTCAAGTCATTAAATTTGCTATAAGATCATTATGCAGTCTGTATACATTATGTAGTATGTAAGTACTACACCAACTAACTCATTTGTATTAATTACTAATGAAATCAGGAAGCAACCAATTTTTCATGAAACATATTTGTCAAGAAAAGGGGGCAAAAACAAATTGTTATACGGCCATGGTCATTTTATATAAGTGAAATGGTTTAAAAACCCAGCTGTATCCATAATCCTAACTATATCTGAATAAAATAGGTAGAAAAATGAATGAGTTCTTTCACTGTGAAGAGCGAGATCATTCAATACACATCCACAGTCGGTGTCACTGACCGGCCACAATTATCTTTTTTTCAGAGAATGGGTTTGGTTTCACAGTAAATATATTATTATAGGGATCCACCAATTATTCCAATTTGTTGTAAAAACTGAAACTTATTTATTATACCTTGTTGAATGTTTTGGTAAAATTTGACATTGACAATAAAAAACATAAAAAAACATGAAACTGTGTGCTCATCACTTCTCACTATAGAACCAGTTAATATATTTTTCTGTTATCTGAATGATGATCCTGGCTATATACTGTTTGTAAAACTCAATTCTAGAACTTGTAAAAAAATAAAAATTGAAAATGACTATTACATTATAGTAGATATTAAAAATAAAAAAAGTAATACTGGGTGTTAGAAAATAACTGTATATGTACAATAGAAATGTTTTCAAAAGTAGTAGGATATGATATATTCTTCAAAGGCATTATAGTTAGACTGATTTCAGACAGAATACTATGAATATGAGGATGTTCTTAAGAAGAAATGTGACGTTCTGGGCTTATGATTCAAAGGTGAAATGCTTGACTAGAATGAGTAAGTCCTGGGTTCGATCTCAAGCACAAAAGAATCATGATGATCAGTTATCTGCTCAGGCTACTGCGCTGGGGAGGTGGAGAAAGATTAATTAATAAGTACTAACTTATAATTAGATAGATACAAGGAGCTCCAGGATACGTATGTGGTATGGGGCCTGTAGTGTAATTATGTACTAAAGAGCTCAAAAAGGTAGAAGAAATAATTTTGAATGTGTTTACAATAAACAAATGAGAAATAAGATAAACAGGTTTAACTGGATATAGAGTCCATAGTGTATTTTTCTTAACATTAGATAGTACTCTCTATTCATATATGCAAATTTTATATCCTTTGATCCAATTAAAATTTAGAAAATCTTTTAACAAATTTTAAAGTGTACAAAGGGACATTAAATTGAAGATGTTTTTAGGCTTTGGTCCATTTCTATTAAGGAAAAAACTGGTGAGTTTAAAGTACAACATAAATGATTTGGGTTGCTCTATAGTATTATTATTAAGAAAGGTCATTGCTACATTGGGCTTTTCTCTCATTTTCAAAATACTCATTCATTATTCTATGATAGTTAAAATTAAATCTTTTTAAATGGAGAAGGATGGAACAGTCCTCAAATATTTTCAAATTCAAATCCAAGAATTTTCAATATTAAAGATTTTTATGAAATAAAAAATAACAGATGTATATTTATATTCTACCATTAATAAATATATTTTTATCTAAAATAAGCTCCATAGGTAAATTACCTATAAAATCCACCTTTGAATGTTTTAGTTGAAAAGAATTCAGCAAAACACTGAGTATTAGAAACATTAATGAGCTTTTCACCCCTTTTCTATTTTGAGTTCACTTTTAAACAATATATATGTACTATATTTTTTTATATTTCATATTGTCAATTCGAAGCAAAACGTTCAATTTTTATTTAGGTTAATATTTTATATAAGAAATGAGAAGTACAAAACCATAAGATACCTGTTGTCAACGTTTGGATTTTAACTCTGGTTCTGCGGTGAATTTAAAGATGACTTTACAGAGTTTGGATCTTGATTTTAGAGTAGTTATGTGAAAGGCAAGGCTCACCAAAATATTTCAGTCCTAATGTTTTGTAGCTGTACCACATCCAGCAAATGCTGGACCTATTGGGCTATTTTTATTTTTGTAAAACAAAGAAGGCTGGGCAAGAGCTGTTATGTTTCAGTGTATACACTTTTGACATTGTGAGAAAGTGATATTTTTATCGTGTTTGTGTTATCTTTATTGACATCAGTGCATTACAGTTTTTGGTTGCAGCATATTTTTAAAACCAGGTGATAGACCATTTTAATACATATTACTCATTTAATTTTTCTACTTGTGTATAGAAAGTTTTTAGTGTGCTAATTAGTAAGATTATTAGATTTGATTGACACTTCTCAGAATTAAATTACTCATGCAATTGCCTAATGATACAAGAGTCAGGATGAGACAAGTGGAGTAAACTGCCATGAAGTTCCTTACATCCCAAAATTCCAGAGTTGTATTTCCATGTAGTTGCATTTTTAATATGCTGTTCTGATAATAAGCATATGCTATTCTTTAAAAAAAATTCTTTTTCTAAATTATTCTACATTGAATTTAGAAGTATGTGTAAATTAAAAGACATTTTAACTATAATTGTACTTCATTCCAGGAATGATGAAATCAGTAATGCTGCAGTGCACCTAATAATGTTGTTTACTCTGTCTCAGTTCATTGTATCTCTAATCTATCAAATAAAAGCATTATCGGCTTTATTTGATTTAAACTTGTAGTGATGAAAATGGAAAAGCCGACTGAGCTTTAAAGTTGTGAATATTCAAGAATTATTTATAGATTAACAATCATCTGTGATGGGAACAGAACGCTAAGAGAGTATTTAAACCAGATGAAATGCACAGTAGAAAAATGTGTAGATATCTTCTCACTATCACACTTATTTCTAACTTCATGATGCTTTTGAATAGAACAACTTTTTTTGCAGCCTTAGCGTAAACTAAATTTTCATTGTGGGTGAAAGAAAGCAGATGATACAATTTTCTTTTTAAAATAATACACAAATATATCAATATATTGCAAATTATCCAATGTTCATATTCCTTATTTTAAAGAATTTGTCTCCTCTGATGAAAATACTGTAGAAAGAATGTGATGTTAATGTCTTCTTAGAAAAAGAAAAGTTATGGGCCGGGGATTTAGCTCAGTGGTTCCGGTGCCTGTTTTGCAAGCGCAAGGACCCGGGTTCGTTCCTCGGTAACCACACACCATACTGGGTGTAGAGACTCACGCCCAGCAGCAACCAGTACCACATACCACAGTGCTGGGCGTGGTGGCTCACGTCTGTAATCCCAGCACTCGGGAGACAGAGGCAGGAGGATTGCTGTTATGTGAGTTGGAGGCTGAGCTCGGGGCCAGCCTGAACCACAAAAGCAAGACCCTGTCTCAAAAAACCTAAAAAAAAAGAAAAGAAAAAAGAAAAAAAGAAAGAAAGACAAAGAAAAAGGAAAGTTAGTTTGAGTTATTTTCTATATTTAACTATGTGTTATCTCTTTACTGCAAGCAGTCATGAAACAGCAGATTTGTGACACAACCATGCTAATATGTTGTAATATCTTTTAGTAATAATTCATTGCTGAATTTAGAAAGAGGAGTAAATTGGTACTCTTCTGGGTGAATGGTCATATTCATTCCTGAACCTATGGTTTTCACACTAAACAACATCACTAGCATTATTTTTTTAATTTTGCTACAGAGTCTTATCATGTTACAAATGCTGGGTTTAAACTTGAGACCTTCCTGCCTCAGCTTCCCACAGTACTAGGATTACAGGTGCAAGTAGTCTCTTAAATTTCGGGTCATAATTCCACTTAGGTTTTTTTTAAAATTACATTATTAACACATTAAGCATTATAAACCACTTAAGTTTATATTCTTCCTGCTTAATAAAACAGATTTACTAGAGTTAGAAAATGAAATTTCTTCTTTAGTAACTTCAAAATAAAGTATTGGAAGAATGAAACCTTTCAAATCAGGATATTAGAGATCCAAAGAAAGATTGGGAAAAAACACCATAAGAGAGAGAATTCTCCAAAACTCACACAAGTTCAGAGGCAGACAGACAAAACTTGAATGAAGACATTTGGAGACATGAAAAATATTGATTTTAGGGGATGAGTCAACTATGGAAGCACAGAAAAGAGAAAGGTAAATGTCAATTTGTTTATCAAAGTATTCCCCTGAACTGACCAGCCCTGTAGATGAGACCTGGCTACTGACATACCCACATGTTCTGAAAGAGGTTGAAGACGGTATCTCCTGAGCTTATAAAACTCCTGGTTCAGTTTATTCTCTTTGTTCTGATGTTATTACAGTCAAGCAGCCTTCTGATTTTGTCTAACTTTTCTTACAAATCTGTGTACAAGTTCAAAAATGACTAAAAGGTAAAAACTTGAAATACTTTCGGCCTCACTGTGATTTTCTACCAAAGTTCTGCCATCTTATGCCATACGATGATCTTCCTGGATAATTTGCATATATCAGATGTGTATCAATATTTTATGAATGGCATTCCTAAAAACTATCATTTTTAAAATACTAATAATTCAGAAGCTGTTAGGTGGTATTTAGCCCTTAGGTGCCATGTACTGGTGAAACATATTAAAAATATTAAGTCATTTAATCCTCAATACACTGTCAATGAGGTAGCTACTAGGATTCTCTTCAATTTATAATGAAGAAACTGAGACTTCAAAGATAAGAGAACAAGATGAATTCAGGGTCTGGTGTAGAGTCAGAGCCTTGTGATATCTTCAATATACTATACCAAATGAGGAAAACCTACCTTCTAGAACATTTCCACATATACAAAGGCATGAGTAAATTCAATAGCAATTGTATGGCCATTCTTTACTGAAATGTACTCATTTCTCATTTGAGTTACCTTTTCCTAACACCACCTTTAGCTGGTGTCATGTCGTCTAGAAATATGCTACAGTAATTTATTTAATCAAAGCCTATTAAAATAAGAGTGCAAAACACTAATCAACACCATATGTTTTGCAATTAACTGGTAATATGTATCTATTTTTCAAATGCATGCTAACTAACGGGGCACTTTTTGTGGTTTAAACTACTTTAAATGACCATAATTAATTCATAAAAATCAACTCATGAAACATAAAACCTCTCCCACACTGTCTAACCACATCCACCTCCACCGGCTTGTTCCCCTTCAGTTCTCAAGCTGCACAAACTTCCCTGGCCTGCGGTCCTGCAGACAAGAGGTCATACGACTGGAGCTTGAATCCCTGAACTGCTTTAGAATTAATTTTTATCCTATGATTCTACTGGCATTTGTGTTCATTACAGCAGTTGACACGACTCTCGTACCCAGAACTCAATGTAAGCTATTGTTTTTATATTACTTATACTAATAGCTGTTTTTAAAGTTATGGTTGAACTGATAAAAAGTCTTGCTTTGTTAGATCTGAAAAATTTGCAATTCAAATCCCAAAATTGACCTTTCAATACTCAAACTGGAGTATAGACAGAAGTCACAGCATCATGGGGACAAATGAGTAGCCAAATTTTTGAAATTTTTTCTCAAAAAAGCAAACAAACACTGAATTTCTGTGAGCAAGTGGGGAAAAAAAAGATTTGTGGTTTCATACGCTATTTCTGGCAGCACTGTGGAGAGGGGAATGAGGTAGAGATAAAAGACCCATTGTGATTGGAGCCATATTTCCTGCTAATTCCTGCATATAAAAGTTTTACTTCATATACGTGTGATTCATTAGGAGAAACAATACACAGATTCTTTCTTAAGCAAAATTAACATTAATATGTATGAATATACATTTATATGTATATATGAATATATATTACATACTATACATGCATACATATGTATACAAATGCATGTATAGTATGTAATACACATGTATATTATATATTACATAATAACACATTATTATATGTATAATGTGTAATATATTATATTACATATATGAATATATTTATATGTATGTATATACTTTCAAATGTCTTGAGAAGGATCTATCATATGCATATATAAATATGTTTGCATACATATGTAAGATATGTTAAAATGCTTTAAGAAGGCTATACTCATTGTAGTAGGAAAATTTTGCTTTAAGCATTCATATTTCATTTATTCTTTCATCAGGAGTGGTAGCTCAGACTTTGCATAGCTGACACTAGTGACAAAGATAAAAGAAACAAGCAAATCCATAAATGAATGGCATTACAGAAAAATTTAGCCAGGGGCCAGGGAGTTAGCTCAGTGGTTCCAGTGCTTGTCTTCCAAGTGCAAGGGCCCGGGTTCGATCCCCAGTAACCACAAACAATATTGGGTGTGGAGACTCACGCCCAGCAGCAACCAGTACCACACTCCACAGTGCCGGGCGTGGTGGCTCATGCCTGTCATCCCAGCACTCGGGAGGCAGAGGCAGGAGGATTGCTGTGATGTGAGTTGGAGGCTGAGCTCGGGGCCAGCCAGAACTACAAAGTGAGACCCTGTCTCAAAAAAACAAAAAAAACAAAAAGGAAAAGAAAAATCTAGCCACATTTGGTAAACACAGCATGAATAGTGATTTAGAGGAAATCTCACTAGGAAGTGCAATAGGCTTCTAGTTTTCTCAGCAAAACTAGAAATTTTGTTATTTCTCCAAAAGCTATACACATCATTCCTGAAATAGTGACTGCAAAACTTTCACTATTACTTTCACTGTCAAAATTTTTGTGTTTTAGGGTCAGTTATACTCATATACTAAAAATGAACTCAATGTTACCACCGACCTCCTCTTACTACCAACTTTTCTAACTGGGAGTCTACAAAAGGTTCTGTCACACTACTAGTGTGCTATGACGCCCAGCGGGAGTAACACAAGTCTTGTCTCTTGCGCTAAGAACGGCATCTCTCAGAAAGCAAGTCTTACACAGTGTAGACAAGGATACCCAAGATGTTTTAGTCTGGGCTGCCCAACCACAAAGGTCTACAGCAAGCGCAGGCTTTGTTTTCCTCCAGGCACATCTCTGAGATCTTATAAATAACAGGAATTTCACAGGCATATGTCAATTAATTTTACTATATTTAATCCTAGAATGAGAAGGGATAACTGAGAGAACATGTGCGACAGGATGAAGGGGGTCCAAGAAAGAGGGAGAGAACAGAGGGGGGAGTCGTAATAAGTTTGAGCCAATTTGGACTGGATTGTGGATTTGTAGACCTACAAATATAATTTAATGTAAGTGTCCATTAAATGATTCAGAAAAACAGAAAGGAGACAATGAGAGAGAGACAGAGAGATTGGAGAAGACAAGTCTTTACCTTCCTTCTTCCCATCAGAAAGCTGCCGTTTTGAATAAACCAAATGTAAACAGCACAAAGTTGTTTTGCTCACATGGAACAGTTGTTTTGCTCACATGGTCTACAAGACCCAGACCAGAGTCCTAAGCAGGTGATTTTGCACTGCTCTGCATCCTGCTGCAAGTGTTCCGTTGCTTGGTGAGCACAGGCGCCTCCTCTCACAGCACTGGGACCCCAGGAGTGAGGTCTCCGCACAGAGCTGTCTATCTGCTAGCCTCACGTGCCATCTGTTATTCTGTACTCACTGCAGCATACTTCTGCCCTGATATGTTTGCATTATTTGAAAATGAACACTTAAACCAATTAAATTCAACAATAAAAATGGCCCAGTGGGTGTAATGAAGCCATAAGAAACAGTGTTCTTAGTAAGCACTGCCATAGCAGTTTGAGGTTTTTAAATTGCTGCTGAGAAGTAATTTCTAAAACAATTACTTGTGGGCAAATATATTAATAATATTCAAATACAGTCAGAGTTGAAAACCAAATCGAAAAGCTGGGAAAGGTGGGGGTAGAAATGGCATTTGACATATGAAGAGCCACATCCCCTGTTTTGGGGAACAGTAGCATGTGTGATTTTATTCTGAATCGTGTCCTCTGTGACAATGGCTGTATTACAAGGTATTATAAATACGTGCTCCGAGGGTAATTTTCCTCTGTTCCTTTCCTTTAAATTCATGTCAGTAACCTTCACTTCATTTTCATAAGGAAGAAGATCCTTTTGAACCGTCTAGAGGTCGCTGCTCTAACTGGATATGCTGAGGGATTTTCTGCTGGTCACTGAGTGCAAGGAAGGTAACTACAAACTTAATAAAGCAGACACGAACTTCACACACACCCAGGCCTGGGGTTATAAAAGTCATAACCTAGTGATACAGAACAAAGATGTGGAATCCAGGCAGATATAAATTGAATAACCAAAAGTATAACCAAATGCAATAACCGTATGGTAATACTGACCTGTATAAGTTACCTAGGCCTTTGTAGTGTTTTATTTAATGAAACTACAAACTTTTAGATCAGCCCAAGCACAGTAAATAAGTGACATAGACAATTCTCACCACAAATTTCCATTACAATAACGATGGGTGTAATCTAAGATAGTTTAAACTAATAATCTCCTGACCTAACACTTTACTATCACTGTGAATGAAGAATATATTGTGAACATCTAAAACTTATAAAAAATGCCAGAAAAATATTTAAAATTCATATTCCAATAAAGGTTTTCCTCATGCAAGATGGCTCATTATTAATCTATAAGAAATGAGTCAAATTTCTATAGGAAATATGTCTAATAGTTATTATAAGAATTTAGTAATGGGATGAGGATTTAGCTCAGTGGCTCTGGCACCTGCCTTGCAAGTGCAAGGTCCCTAGTTGAATCCCTGGTAACTGCATACAACAATGCCAGGTATAGTGACTCACACCTACCAGTAATCAGTACCATACACCACAGTGCCAGGTGTGGTGGTTCACACCTGTAATCCCAGCACTGAAGAGGAAGACACAAGAGGAAGGATTGCTGTGAGTTCAAGGCTCTCCTGGGCTATATAGTGAGCTCGGGCCCAGCCTGAACTACAAAGCAAGACCTTGTCTCAAAAAAAATTTTTTTAATTAAAAAAATAAATTAATAATAATTATTTAAACTATTAATCTAACAGTGAATTACGTTAAATGGATATTTTTCTTTCTTCACAAATATGCGAAATTCAGACCAAAAATTGTTCTTGATATTGTTAATAGCATTATTATTGGTCTAGTTAAATATTTTTAAACAGTGTGTCATAGTGACATTTTAGGACTCTGGCCTAAAGTAATAGACTTGCCCCGGGAGTATATTATTTTTCTAGAGTTAATTCTAACTACAGACTTATGATATAGAATATTAATATTTCATTCCTAATAGATATCTTTAAGCTTAAAGGTTAGTCATTTTTTAAAACTTAGGAGACACTAATAAAATGTTTAGTAGTGCTAAGATATCAATTGATGCACAAGTGTTCTGGTGCATAATCTTTTTGTTTATTTGTTTTTTGAGGCAGATTCTCACAATATGGCTCAGGCTGACCTTGAACTGAGTACGTGGCTCAAGCTGGTCTTGAATTCCCAGTGTTCCTCTTGCCTCCTCCACCCCAAGTGCTGGAATTACAGATGTGTGCCATCACACCTGGCCTGGTGCATATTCTAAATATATATCATTGGAATAAATTAGAAGTAAAAAATAATTCATTGACAAATAAAATGACTTAAGGGGGTTTAATTATTCAATAACTTAAAAATTTTACTTCATGAAAAACACAAGGAAAATATGCCAATATCTTATGGCAGATGCTTATACATTATCCCAAAACAGCCAATCTCAAAACTATCAGACTTCTGCATCTAACAAAGAGTCTTCCCATGTTGTGTCACATAGGAACTGGTATGATAATTCTTATGACAAAAAACATAAAATTTCCTTTGTTCAAATACCCTGAAATAATCCCAGTCATTCATCTATTTCTCCACCTTGCTCAGAGGAGCCAACTGGGCCTATTAAGCAGAGTGCCCTCCTCCCATCCCAAGGATCAAAACAGTGCTCAAACTAACAAATCATGGTAAAGTATACCAAAGAGGGACACAGAAACCATCAATGGGACATAAGATCATGTGCGGCTGATGTTCGGATACTGAATTTCTTTCATCTTCCCTAGACTTCAAGCTTTGATGTCAGTTCCAAGACGCCACCAGCCACTGCTTCCCCCAGAGTAAAGAAATCCTACCCAGACATGCTAGCCAGTTTTCTTTTTTTCCTTCTTTCCTTTTGAGACAGTCTGGCTATGTATTTTGGGGCTGCTCTTTAACTCACTACCTAGGCCACAGTGTCCCTGAACTTGTAGTAATCCTTCTGCTCTAGCCTTCTGTGTGCTAGGAATTAAGGCAGTGCATGCAACACCCAGATTTCTGATCTTTACTTTTTGATATCCATACTGCTGTAGTCTCTTCACGGTCAACAGGGCCAGCATCTAACCAACAGCATAGAATGAAAAGATGACAGCGAGTGATCCGCAAGGCTAAGACAGAAGACTTCTGTCATTCTCCTGGATCATCGCTCCTGAGGGAAAACCGTTATCAGATGAGAATATTTGGCATGCCTATGCATGTGAACCACCTGGGAAGCATGCCTATGCATGTGAACCTCTGGATCTTCCAACTCCAGACAGAATTTCAAGACACTACTGACATCACAGCCAACAGTTTGATTATAACGCTATGAGAAGCCCCCAGCAAGAAATGTTTAACAACGATTTGTTGAAGTGATTTGCTTCAGAGGTGATAAACAATCCTGAATTGGAATGGAGTTATAAAGAAAAGTAAAAAGAGAGAATTCTCAAACTCTAGCAGAATTATTCAACTTTAAGCCCATTATTACTATGACTTTTCCTTTAACTTCTTACTTTTCTCATTCATTAACGTCAATACATTTCTTATTTTCTCTTCTCAAAATATTTGACTTAGTTTTAGGTCAGGTGGAATATAAAGAATAGTAATAGGGCTGATAAAGATAATACTAATGAATAGTCCCTTTGGTATGTTAGCCATTTAATTTTTTTAACTAAGTTAAAGGTACTTGAAAAATAGCACTTTAATCTTTATGGATTATTAAAAGCAAAAGATGAAACTGTCACAGAAAAATGTCCTTTTACCAGAAAAATAGAAGAAAAAAAAAACAACTGAATTATCATGAAGGATGGAAAGTTGAGGTCTAGGGAAATCAGGTCAAAATTCCTTACAATAATTCTTATTTTCCTGTTTATTTACTTTCCCAATTAACTACCCTAGCCCAAGCCTTCACCTTTTAATATTTTCACTTGTTCACTACAAATTGTTCATTTTGGTATGTGGCTGACTCTCCTTTTGTGAGTTCTCATTTACAACATGACTCCTATGCAATGTAAAATTTGTTTTCAATAAGTTTGTATGTTTTCTTCTCCTATTAATGTGTCTTATATTTGTTTATTCTCATGTGCAGCCAGGACTCTGAGAAGACATATTTTTATTCTCCTATATTAATGACAGGTGTCATTTAGTGCCACCTTAATAAATTTGGTGCTGTGTTAAAACCATAATAGATCTGCAGTACATGTCTATAATCCCAGGAATTTAGAAGGCTGAGGCAGAAAGATCAGAAGTTCAAGCCCACTCTAGGCAACACAATGCTTTAGTAGCAACCTGTCTCAAAATAAGAATTAAAAATAGACTAGAGATGTAGCTTAGTGAGAAAACCCTAGGTTCAATGGCCACTACAGAAAAAATAAATAAATAAAAGTCAAAGAAAAGTCTTGATAGGTGTTCTCTCTACTCCTGTAATGACTCTGCTATAGGGTGTGAAACCACTCTAAGGATACCATGATCAGGAGACAACGCTGGGCTTTAACGTGGTATACTTAACACCAGTGCCCACATTCTTTCCACTCTGACTCTATATGCATTCCCAAAAAAGGCAAGAAATATAATTTATATGAATCTTTTTCAGAGGAAACTTTAGCAGGTGCAAAATACATTCTAATTGTTAGAGAAAATTAATAATGCTGCCATAAGGATATTTCATATCTCATCCACATTCAGGAAGCTCTATACTTGACATTTTCCCTTCAGGCAGAATTAATTTTTCCATCACTTTGTTTGTTTAAGTTTACCCAAGGGCTAACATAACACTTTACGGTATAGCCTTCATAATTAAAAATGGCTTTTTATCAACAGATGATGAAAATTTGAGGGCAAAAATTAATGCTTATCACTTTTTATATAACTTGCTATTATAAAATAATGCTATCATAGCAATTTTGAAGTAAAAACTTTAAAACTTTAGTTAGTCCAATTACTCCCCAAATCTTAATATAAGAAATTTAATAGGTCCTCCATGGGGAATATAAGGTCCAATTACAAATCAATTTGTGAAAATATGAATTAAATAAATTTAGGAAAAATTATTTCCTGCAGGTCATCTTAGATTCTTTAATGTATAATTTTAGCTGTTACCTTGCAAATGAAAATAACCAGGCTTCCTTAATTTATTTGACCACTACACGCTTCTATCACATATTCTGGGTGTTTGTGTTGGTGGCAGTGGGTAGACTGGAAGACTGACATAGATATACTTACTCTCAAAGTTCCAGTCAATAGATTTGAACAGACATTTCACCCCCCTAAAACCTATGACAAATAAACCTGTATAAACATATGAAAAAGCACTGGATGGTTGATGTCATTCGCGATTTGGGGAACACAATTGAAATTACAAACCACGATACTATTAAACACACATTAAAATGGCTAAATTTTCCAATCAAATCCTGACAACACCTAATATAGTTGAGGTGGAGCAATGTTAACACTCAGAAAATACTGATAGGAATTTTAAATGATAGTTACAGAGTAACTGTAGGGACCTAGTTTACAATATTTTATGAAATTAATCATACATTTAAGATAATAATGTTTCCAAGTATGGACCCCAGATAAATGAAAGCTGAAACATGTGCAATAAAGCTATTCATAAATGTTTCTG
>PVIR01007020.1:0-63061 GCA_004026965.1 Petromus typicus
TGTATTTCTTCACATTTGTTCAGGTCTGTTTTCATAATCTTCAGAAATATTTTTTATTTTTTAAAATTCTTAATATGAAATTTTCAAACATATAAAGAACCATAATAATATAGGGAGCTATCACTGTAGATCTGTCACCCACCTGCAATATTACCAATACATGGTGGTTATTATTTAATATTATTTATTCCATCAATATTTAAAGCCAATCCTAGATATTGTATTATATTTAAAATCATACAGATTTTAATCTGTACAATCATTCAGATGCTGAATTTTCTTATACAGTCATATATGTTGTATTAGTTATTTTTCTCCTGTTACTGAGGCAAAATCCTGACACCCAGAGTTGAAATGAAAAGGGTTTATTTAGCTCACAGTCTGTAGAGGTTTCAATACATAGTTGACTGGCTGTGATTCAGGGTGGCACAGGGCAGAGGGGCATCACAGTGAAAAACAGTTAATGGTGCTCAAACAGTTGCAAAAGCCGCAAGGGTTCCTTAACAGTGACCTTCTGCCCCTTTGATCTTACCCAGACTGCTCCTTAGGGCAGTGCCAAACCAATCAGTGGACTGGTTTAGTAATCACACACCTTTAATCCCAACATCACACATTCTAGCTTCAGCTACCTCTGAAAAAGCCACCAATGGACCAGAGATTTAGCTCAGTGGTTCCAGCGTCTGCCTGGCAAGCGCAAGGTCCTGAGTTCAGTCCCACAATGCTAGGTATGTGGACGCCCAGCACTCTGGAGGCAGAGGCAGGAGGATTGCTGTGAGTTCAAGGCTAGCCAGGGCTGCATAGTGAGTTCAGGGTCAGCCTGAGCTACAAAGCGAGACCCTGTCTCAAAAAAAAGCAACTTTTAAAGAAAAATATTTTGTCCTTAGTTTCAGTAAATTCATTTGTGTGGTATTTTTGCATTAAAAATTCACAGAGATTTTTTTAAAACGTTTTTTGAAGGATATGTGGAGACAGTTTTGATGTGGAATGTGTCCTGATGACAAATCATCTAAGTTAATGGGCATTGCTACTGACAATTGTAATACTTGCTTCACAGGGTTGTCACAGGGATTGTGTGAATTAATACATGTGAAGTACTTAGAATGGTACATAGTACTCTCTAGTGAGTGTTTGTTAAATAAACAGTGAAACCTGAATAGAGAGATGCTGAATTTTCTAAAATCTCAAATTAGTTTAAGGAAAGAACTGAAATCTTACTGTCTGCTTTTTCTTAAATTATCTTTACTGAATGAACTTCTTCCCCATATATGTGAGTATTTGCTCAGTTAAATAACCTCTCTCTTTTTAAAGATTCACCGGTCCTCAGCCCAGCTAATTCTGCAATCAATTTAAGTGGTGCTCAGGACCTGACCCGGAATAAGAATATTGTGAAACCACTGGCTTTATCTTTGCAGACTGTGGGGAAGACTTTTGCCGCAGGTGATTTTCCTTATTTGCAGTTCTTTGGTTAATACATAATTTATCAAAGATATATGTAACATCTATAATCACATAATATTGTGCAAATCTTTGCAATGTGGCTGTGCCAAACAAGAGTCAGAATCACATTTGCTACATGGAAGAGACACTACAGTTTGAGTCTGTTCAAAAAACATTTCTTGGCCTGGAGATTTAGCTCAGTGGTTCCAGCAGGTGCCTCACAAGCGCAGGGTTTGATATCCAATACACCCTAAATTTCTTGAGCTTCTGCTATGACTAGCACTGTAAAACAAATTTAAAATGTTTAAAACTTCAGGATATAAAGATGAATATCCTAAAACCAATATTTCAGGTATAAAAACAAAGCATATCGAAGACAATGATCCCAAACATCCTTCAGTGTATGGGGGGAGTGAGGTATTTCAGTTTAGTGCAGCCCAGGATTTTAGGGAGTAATCAAAATGAGTTCTTGGAGAAGCTTGGTCTCTAACACTAAGACAGGACTCTGCAAGAGTGGAGGAAAGGCATTTAAAATTCAAGGAGGAGCAGGAACAAAAGTTAAAAGAAAAAGAAGGGAAAGGAAAGGGGAAAGAGTGACATGTGCAAAGACTCCTAGCAGGCTGGACTGGTTAGAATCAAAATGTCCAGCTCAGGAAACTGCAGAAGAGGACACGGGAAGGTCATGGAGGTCAAACTAAGAAGCATGGGTTTTACTCCATCACTTATGGAGGGGCAGGAGGGCGTGGTCATCCTGGAGCTATTGTATGAGTCCAAGAGGAGGGAGAGCTGGCAGAGGTCACTTCAGTGGTCCAAGTGAAATGCTGAGGTCTTTGGCCAGAGGGACAGGTTAGAGAGGAGACAAGGTAGAGAGCCGCCCAAGACAAAACCAGCAGGACTCGATTGATTAATGGGGCATAAAGGAGAAGGGGTTTCAGCTGATGTCCGCCTTGAGGGGCCGACATTGTCATCACCTGAGACAGGGAACGTGGGAAGAGGAGCAGGTTGCCAGGTGGAGACCGCAGACGTGTTGAATGTGGTTCCCCTGAGACAGCCAGGGAGCCGTTCCCAGTCATTGGAAATCAGGACTGATTTGAGCTGAGCTGCCGCCACATAGTTAACTCATCAGGGTTAAGAGTATTAGCCAAGGAGAGACCTGGGGAAGGAACTACAGCAGTGAACCGAGTAAGGATGGAATCCTACAGAAGCCCAGTGTTTAAAGAGAAGAACTGGAGTGGTAGAAGGATGAAGAGGGAAGGAATCTTATCATTTTTGGAAACATCCCAACAGTTAAGTGTCCGAATTTATGCACCCACCTTTGCTCTTACTCAGCCCAGTGACTCTTGCAGGACCCACCTCTGGTTGGATTACAAACCTGAGCAAACTGGATTCCGTTTCCATATCCTTAAAGATGTAATCAAGCAATGTCAGTTAAATCTTGTGTAATGAAGCCATCCGATGAAAGGCTGATCAATTCATGATGCAGGGATGAGGCTGGCAATTCTGCAACTCACTAATCGCTCTTAATATCTTAAGAAAAGAGCACTCTGGTCATTGTGCAGCTCCTGCAGGAGTGTAGAGAAGCACCTAGGAGAGCCATACCCCCCCCCAAAAAAAGAGTGTGAATTTGATGGAAGATCTATATCTGTCTGTTTATTGGAAATATAGGGGACCAAAAAACATTAAATAACATCTTGGGTGCCCAGTCAGCAAAACAAAGAAAGTGGAATATTCTACCAGGTTTGCAGAATGAAAAAAAAAATTAACTGTAAGAATAAAAGAAGGGGATCTCTATAGACTGAAAGAGGTTTAAGGAACATAATAACTAAATTCAGATATGTGAACTTTTTTGAATCTCAATTTGACCAAACCAGCTATAAAAAACCATTTTAAGATAACTGAGAAAAATTGGAATACTGGTGAGATAATTGATATTAATAGACTATGAATCAGTGCTAATTTGAAGTGCAGTAATGACACATTAAAGTTGCACTTTTGAAAGAATCCTTTTAGTAAAACATAGAAGTACTTATAGATGAAATTATATGATAAATGGATTCTCTTCAAAATACCTCGAAGCATATATGTGTGTATGTGCAGGGGAAAGAGATACAGGGTACAGAAGAAGCAAAATGGGCTATGTGTTAAGAAATGGTGAAAGTTGTATGGGTATACAGAAATTTGTTATGCTATTCTCTCTCCTTTTATATAATTTGAATTTTTCCATGATGCACGTTAAAATAATGATAGTAGTTTTTCCTCATTCTACCCTCCACCTGTAAAGACTCCACTGAACAGTACTCTGGTACCACCCGTGGTGGAGCACACCTGTAATCCCAGTATTTGAGAAAGCAAAGCGGGAGGGTTGTAAGTCTAAGGCCAGCTGTGGCTCCCTAGTGAGTCACTGCTGTCTGCAAAGCCACTGCGCTCTAATCAAGGAAACCTCACTGATAGGACTCAACCCAGTCACATGACCCAGCTTGGCCTATGCAGCAAGACGTGGATTCAGAAGAGCCAAAGGGGGCAACAAATGAGTCCAAAAGATCTCTTCGGATCTTAGAAATGATTTTTAGGAAATGTATTCTTTTAATTGACATGTGACATCTAACTGTGATGTGCATTGCCCGGATGGTTGTAGCTGGTTTTATGTGACTGAGTTGAGTTCTTTGGTGAGGCTCCCTTGAATCCTCAAGTGTGAGGTTGGTCAGGGTGCAAAAGCGTCGCAGTGTCCTCCAGCCTGTGTTCTGAGCAGCGCCTCGCTGTCCGACAGATGCTGCAAATGGGAACAGCAGCCATGGAGGGAAGCCAGCAGCGTCCAGCTTCACCCCAGCCCGCCCGGGGAGCTTCTCCTTGTCGCCACGACCTAGTTATGCATCTGTAGACCAAGGTACAGCACCATCTAGGTTCTGAGACAATGCCCTTCCTTATGGTAGAAGCACCACAGATTTACTCTAGAGTGTTCCCTTTGTTAAATAATGTCTGGAGTGTTTATGGTTAGTCTGAGCAATGGTATTTAAATATCTTGGTGACTTTGCATGGAAGAGCTGGCCTGGGTCCTATGTGTTAAAACAGATGTATAAAAAATATCTGTAAAGACCATGGGTTTTGCTGATCAATGTGCAGGACTCATTAGTCCTCTTTGTTATGTGACCCAGGGCATACTTCACAGGGCTGGTCATAGAATCAAATGAAATAATCTGAATAAAATTCTAAAACAGCCTCCAGATTTTTAGGCATCATGAGTCTGGTGTTGAATTCTTCAGTGTAGCTTTTTCTACCTTCATCTTCCCCTCTAGAAGCGTAACTTAGACTTTCTGAGTAGATCAGAGCAAAGAACCAGTGTCACTTTGGCATTTTCTTTTCTTCCACGTCATGGAGGACAAGACTGTATTTCTTTTTGTCTTCAGCTACCATGTTCACTTCTGGGCCACCAAAGAAACGACACCGGGGATGGTATCCTGGGTCACCTGTCCCCCAACCTGGTTTAGTTGTACCTGTTCCTACGATTCGCCCCCTGTCAAGAACTGGTAAGATTTTAACAGAAGGTAGATTTTTAAAGTGTGTTTTTCTTATTAGCAACGATATCTTCTAGCCTTGTTCTTCCTCTAAAACCTCAAAGGTAAATTTCCTTCCTTGTACCTAAAATTATATAAGGAACTGACAGTAGCTAATATTCTGTCCCCATTACGTCTCCCTTCCCTGCAGGCACCTGTACTCTCACAGCTGACTTTGATTCAGCTCAAGCTCAGTTTTACTCCGTGCTCTTGATCACCCCACAGGGCACAAATGGATGTGCTCTGTCAGTAGTGGTGTTAGATGTGCCCCTCAGTGACCAGGCTCCTCCTGTGACCTCTGCCTGTTGGTCCTGGCTCATGTCGTTTTGTCTGGCTAGAATCTGCAGGGCCTCCTGGCTCCCCATCATGTTGTCCAAACGGTGGCTGTTTGGTTACCACGGGGAAGCCTTCAAACATTTGTCCACCTCATCCTAAGCAGATGACTCTCACTTTAAGACACAGGTGGGATTCTTTACAAACTTAAATTTCTGTAAATAAATAATTTTAAAGACTGCGGAGATCTTCCATATACCAAGGGTTGTGCCAGTGTGTTCCTAAGGTTGGCTCTAGGTGTGCAGGTTAATAAGGCACTATCTTTCTTCACACTTGTCCATTCTTTTTGAAGTTTATATGGTGGGAAAATATGCTTCTGATAAACTGGGGCCTGGGGAGAAAAATACCAAACAAAATCCCAAAGATTGAGTGTGGAAAAAGAGCTAGAAAGAAAACTGCTAACATGCCAAATGATAATTACCATCTGATGATATGATCATGATTAGTTTTTATTTTTCTTACTCCTAATTTTATATAACACATTAATTGCTTTAATAAAAAACATAAAACTATTAAATTTGTGAAACGTTAGTCTTTGTAGGAGGCTTGGCATGGTACTTCCTTTAGCTTTCATGCCTAATCGTTCTTGTCAAACGACTTTTTTTTTTTTCCAGAGCCCCTTTTATCTGCCCCAGTTCCACAGACCCCATTAAGTGGAATTTTACAACCGAGGCCCATTCCTGCGGGGGAAACTGTGATGGTTCCTGAAAACCTGCTGAGTAACTCAGGAGTCAGACCCGTAATTCTGATAGGTAAGGCAGGGGAAGGCCAGGGCGCCTGTGTGCTCCGGCACCCAGGAATGCTTCTCTGTGTCGTTGTTTGTGGCTTTACTCACACGTTCGCGGATGTTTCGTGCGTGTTTCCGTGTATCCCTCTGTGGATTCTCTGAGCTTTTATTGGTCAGCGCCCTCATGCTGTATTGAACATGTGATTAGACGCTGAGAAAGAGGCAAAGCCTTCTTGCCCTCAGGGAGCAGGATTGGATGGAAGTGTAAACACCGTGACAACATGCTGTGCGGACCTTTGGACCCAAGGAGAGGCAGAGGTAGCAGAGGTCACAGTGACTCAGGAGAGAGGACTTAGCTCTGCCTGGAGGGTCTGAGACTTCTCAGAAGTGTTTGAGCCAGATCCTGGAGGTTCCTGAGTGGACAGGACGTGGAGGGAACATTCCAGTCTGGGAAACCAAACTGCAGGAAAAGGAGCAAGTCCAGCCAGCTCTCAGCCTCTCTCCAGGGAACCCAGGAGCCTGCAGGCGGTGGTCTGAGCACTGGGGAGGTGCCCCGCACGTCAGTGTCCCTAGAGCCTTCCTTCCAGGCTGCCTGAAAGCGCAGGGACAGAAATGTATAGGCCCCTCAGTTACAGTCTTAAGGGGGTACATTTCATTCCCTCATTTCAAGTCTCCTCGTGTGGGGTTGGCCTAGGCCAGGAAGGGACTATCTGCTGTACTCTAACAGGGTGTGATTGCATGAGGTGTTATCTGTTCTTGAGGTTGGCCTGAGTCCACTGATTAGGTTTTGCTTCAGGACTGTCCTTTATCAGGTCCCTTTCCACTGATCCTAGATCTCTGGGCATTGTGGGAACCTTGATTATTCGAATCCCATATGGTTTAGGAAGTTCTTACCGAACCTTAGCATAATGCAGCTAAGCCTTGGAAAGATGCATAAAGCATGGAATTCTTTTGGCACCTGACTTTTAGAAAATCTCTCAGAGGAACTGTCACATCTGTCAGGCCACCAGAACAGAGTGCATTATCAACACATTTGTATCTTATCTACTTCTTAGATAATCTGAGGCTATTTAGTAACATTCAAGAAGAAAAGCTAACAAAAATCACATAAGGGATAGGAATCCCCCAGCACCGCAACTGCAACTGGCCAAATAGTGCTTTCAATCCCTGAGTTGTGTTCAAAGGATTTCCCCCAAAAGCTCAGGAATTAAAATATGTTATTGTGGTTTGTTTACTTTCTCATCTGAAAAGAAATGTGGGCAGGAATTTAAGCAGAAGTTATTTGATCATCACAGTTTTACAGAGGATCCAGAAACATTTTGAAAATATATCAGTCTTTTATGGCAGCAATACGATATTAACAGATCCCTTCTGTGGGAAACAGAAAAGAGATTTGAATATTTTGCTTCACGTTCATCTGATTTAATACAGAGATGGAATCTGGAGCATGAGGTGAATTCCAGAGCCTGGATATATTTGAGCAGTTTGTTCGGTAGCCGTCTCTGAGGGCAGAGAATTTTGTTAAACATCTTTGTTTCTTATTCAGTGAATATACGCAGTTAGATCTCAGAGAGAAATGTTGCCTTGTACTGACCTACTTCTGTTGGGCCAGGCTATGGCACTTTACCCTATTTCTATGGAAATGTTGGCGACATTGTGGTGAGTCCTCTGCTGGTGAATTGCTACAAGATACCACAGTTGGAAAACAAAGATTTGGAACAATTAGGGTTGACCAGCAGCCAGCTCCTGACTGTGGAAAACATGATCCTTCTAACAATACAGTACCTTGTGCGGCTTGGTAAGTTATTCTCAATAATCACAAGCTAATGGCTGTTCTCTTTTTTTCTGCACCACTGTTTCTTTCTTTCTCGTGTGCACCCACCTGCCTCTCTGCGGTTTGCCTTCTTTCACGTCTAGCCTTCTTCTTCAACCCCATCCTCCCTGACTTTTGCCTTTGCTCTCCTCTGTGGCTCTGCTTCTCTGGGGCCTCATGGAGATGACTTGCTCCATCTAGTGTCCGCATAGCTCCAGAGCGATGCAGGCAGAGCCCTGAAGTGCCTGGCCCCCTTCTCCAGAGGATCCCTTCCAGGCCACCTTCCCGAAAGCACAGCTGCCATCTGGAATGCTGGCATGGCCATTGTTTCAGACAGTCCTTTTCCAGTTTTCCAACTGTCCTTTTTGTGTGTGTCTGCTGCCCCTACCCCATTTTTTTTTCTTCTGGGACACCCCTTTGATACAGTCCCAAGTTTCCTTTCAGGTAGGCAGTAACCATGGGCTTCCCTGGAAGGTTCTCTTGGCTTTAGGTAAGAGAGCTCCATAGGTCATGAACCCTACACTTCCCCCCAACCCCACAGTGGGTCAAGCAGGTGTTCTGACAATGCTGTTGTTGTTCAGCAGGATTTACATGGAAATGTCCTTTATTTTGCAAACCGCAGCAAGCCATTGAATATGCACCCTGATTATATACTCTCTCCAGGAATCAAGCCACTGATTTACTTAGGGAAATGTTTGAGATGTAAAATTACACATAAATAATTTCATATGCCCTCTCATGATCTTTTTTAGTGTTAGGAAAAGAAGCGTGTTAAAATAATAAACATATTGGGAGAAAACAGTATTTAAAAACCAAAAGTTTCAGCAAGCCAGATTCAGCATTTTTAGCATTTGGTTGCCTCAAGGCTAGAGCTACTATTTCCCAGATGAGCAACCTGATATGGGCTCCTGTTTGACACATGGCCTTTTGCAACTTACAAGATTTTCCATTTGAGAGCCTCTTTCATGACAAATCTAGGACTTAGAGGTCTGTGAAATGAAACCAACTTGATTATGGTGAAAAAAATCTATGACTTGCAGATCATGCTTATTAGTAGGTAGCAAAATTATAAAAACACTTTGCTTTACAATTCATTTGGTGTCGTAATTTTAATGTGCTACCACTGACTTTGGACTGTGGATGGTCTTCTAACACCAAAACTAGTTTCTAGATGTACCCAGAATCAGTTAGAAAAAAAGTTCATAGAAAAAGCTAATCAGTAGATCTTTTTTTTTTTTTTTTCCTTTAGTACTAGAGATTGGACCCAGGTCCTGTGGACTGAGCCATATCTTAGTCTGTATTTTAATTTTATTTTTTATTTTTAAATAGAGCCTTGCTAAATTCACTAAGTTAGCCTCAGCTGCCTGAGCCCCTGGGATGAATCATTGTATCATTTTTTTTCAATCTAATGATTTAAGAAACCAGAGTCTGAGTTAATTAAATAAATGACATAGTCAAAATAAAATATCTTTCTTTCAGTGACTAAAAGTTCTCATCCTAGAAAATTTCAGTTTAAGTAGAGAAGACTCTTCTGCCCATAGGATCAGTTTTCTCCAGAATTTTACTTCTAACCATTTGGGTCTATCAGCATCCAAAACATCCAACACAAATAGCTAATTTTTCCTCACTTTCATTTTATTTATTTATTTTTATATTGGAGACTGAACTTAAGCCGTTGCACTGAGTTACTTCCACGCCTTTGTATTTTTAATTTTGAGACATGGTTTTACTAAGTCACTAAGTTGACCAGGCTGGACTTAAACTTGTGATGTTCCTGTCTCGGTCTCACAGTGTGCTGGGGCTATAGGTGTGCACTCTTACGCCGGCCTTGCTTTCTTTTTTGTCCTAAGCTTTGTATATTGGAATTTCTCTGCTTTCCAATAAACTATTTAGGAGCCTTTGAAAAAAATTTTTTTGCTTTCAGAGATTTTCAGAAATAACTAGGCATTTTAAAAAATCTGAGTTTCCAAGGCCAAGGACTGAGCTCAGTGGTTCCAGCACCTGCCTTGGAAGTGCAAGGTCTGGAGTTCAATCCCTGGTAACAACAAGGAACAAACCCGGGTGTGGAGACTCAAGCCCACGAGCAGTCAGTACCACATACCACAGTGCCAGGCATGGGGCTCACGCCTGTAATCCCAGCACTCGGGAGGCAGAGGCAGGAGGATTGCTGAGTTTAGGCTGAGTTCAGGACCAGCCTGAACTACAAAGCAAGACCCTATCTCAAAAAAAAAGGTCTGAATTTCTAAAAGAATGGTACTGATAATTTGGTGGCCTAGATACACACAAATGGCACAAATACACACAAATGGCCCAGAGGTAAAGAGAATAGGAAAACCAACATTCTTTAGAAGTAACAGGCCTTTCTACTACAGTCACTTTTTGTCTGTTATTTCACAATCTTGAAAATCTTTTGAAGTTGATAATGAAATCAGCAAACCCAAAGATGGTTGGAGGGTCTGTTGGAAACTTACCATTTCCTGTCAAACTTGCTCTGTCTGAGAAGCAATGAGAACTGGCATCTGGACTTCACTTACTTCCTGGAGATCAGTATTTGAAGGAAAAATTACTACCATGAGGCTTGCAAGGTGTGGAGAAAGGCTTCTGCAAGCCGCTGTAGAGCTGAGGATGAGATGGTCACAGTCACTGAGTGGAAGCAGAGCTCTTCCCTCATTTTACTTGGAGTATTCTCCTTCCATTTTTTGATTCCTGACAGCAGTCCAGTCAGAACTCTCCAAAGTAAAGTTTAAGATAACAGAGACTTCGGGGAATAGTTTGGGTAGTTTTATTTTACAGGATGCCTTTATATTTGGGATTTGTTATGTTTCCTAAACAGAGTATGTTACTCAGTCTTGGTTTGAAATGGGTCAGTGTTACAACTCTGAGCCAGGTCTCTGAGCCTGCAGGCATCAGTGGGGAGCAGTGCGGAACTGGAGCAAGGCCACCTGCTTTGAGCAGTCGTGTTCTGGGGAAAGAAATCTAAATACCCACACATCTTCCTATCACGGGGAAGTACGAATCGAGGCACTCTGAGCTCCCCCTAAGCATGACCTAGTGACCACCGTGACAGTGATGACAGCTTGATATGGCTGAACGGGGGTCAGGGGTCTGTGATGCCCAAGAGATTGAGGAAGCACCAGCGCCCACCATCACCTGTCCTGATAGAGGAGGGAAAGGCATAGAAACACACATGACATCAAGCGTTACCAGTTGCATGCCGTTTCAGGTACGTACAAGAAAACATCTATAAAGGTCCCATTCTAACTCTCCGTGGCCCTCAACCAATGCTGGGAAAGTATGTTCTTTATTTTTATTTATGTCATGTCTCCTATTTTGTTTAATTTCCCTTATTTTAAAAACATTACAAACCCCCTCATTTTATTACTTCTCCAGAAAAGATGAGCAGGGCCATTAAGCTGTTTAAATCCCCATTAGAAGAGGGAGAGACTCAAGGTGCCAGAGAGAAGTCTGCTTCCTTATCTCTGGGTTCTTCATGAAGGGATTTTTGCCCTGGGTTCTGAAGCCAAGGCTTGGCCTCAGGTCACAGACACTGAGGAGTCTGCATCTGTTGGAGGGATTCTGAAAAAGGCCCTGCACATGTTGTAATGCACCTTTTGTAATGGCACTCACATTTTTCAAATCTCAGATTCACACAGCAAAGAAATGACAGAATAGAACCTGTAAACATATCTCACTGATTTTAATTTAAAATAAATGTAGATTCTTAATTTGTAGCATAAAACCCCATACATTGACTTGCCTATCTTGTTTTGAAGCCTGGTTGAGTTTCTAAAGAGAATTACAAAGCCCTTTATTTGAAGGTATGTGGTGACACACTTCTACTCCCAGCACTCAATAGGCAGAGGCAGGAGTTTGAGGCCAGCCTGGGATACATGGTAAGTTCAGGGCGAGCCTGAACTACAAAGTGAGACTCAAAATTTCAGAAAAGAATTTTAAAAACCCTTAATTTCAGGGACTAAAGGTCAACAGTGTAAACTTTTCTCTACAGTTGAGGAAGAGGCCAAATGTCTTTTATTTTATTTTTATTTTTTCTTTTGAGACACTATGTTGCCCAGGCTGGGCTTGAACTTGTGACCCTCCTGCCTTGGCCTGTCAGACTGCTGGTATTACAGCTATTACAGGTGTGTACTACAACTCCCAGCCAAAATATCATGGGTAATAATCCAGAAAGCCAAGAAAAAGCTAGATGATGGAAGCATTCTGTGTCTGGAGAATACGTGGGGTTAATATATAAATCGGCAGTGAAAACTAATATTCATAGGGACACCTTTCGAAATTAGATAGAGGTACAATATATTAATGTGTTTTTCAAAGAACCAAGGAATACAATGAGAAATGACTGAAATTCGACACTAACCTACACCAGTCATTCGGCTTCTTATTTTATTAGTCATTAACAATGTCTGTAACAACCAGTTATCAAGTCAAGAAACCCACTACCTAGCAGGGCATGATGGCACACATTCGAGTCACCAGTTCAAGCCCAGCCTGGGCAACGTAGCAACTTAGTAAAAACTTGTCTCAACATAAAACATGTTTCAGCAGGCCTGGAGATGTGGCTTAGTGAAGCTTCAGGATTCAGTCCCCAGTTCTTGTGGTGACAGTCCTCTAAGGCAGACGGTGGAACTGATTCTGCCGCAGTAGATCCTCTTTTGGAGATGCCAGGAGCAAAGTAAAGGACAACAGAAGCCTAATTAAAAAAAAAAAAAAAAAGACAGATGAGAGAAGGGTTTCTGTCCTAGGGCCGGGTACAGGGTAAAGCACTTCGTTGGGCTTCAAAGAACTGCAGACCGGTGGCTGGGTGGGTGCCTTTGCCAGTGTTTTTTAAAATTCTAGTTGTGATTCTCTGCGATGCAGGTCCCGATCAGATACCTCTCCGGGAAGAATTTGAGCAGATTATGCTGAAAGCTATACAGGAGCTCACTCTGAGAGAGCGAGCCCTGCAGGTGGGCACCTCCTGCGTCCCTGTGTCGCCCGGACAGCTCCCCTGGCTTGCCAGGTTAATTGCCAGCGTGTCCCAAGACTTGGTTCATGTGATTGTGACCCAGAACTCCCTGGCTGAGGGCATTTCAGAGACCTTGCGGATCCTCGGTGAAATGAGACACTACCAAAGGCTTCCGGATTATGTTGTAGCAATTTGTGCATCAAAAATCAGAGGAAATGAATTTTGTGTGGTGGTATTGGGTGAGTTACTTGTCCCTGCTTATTTAATGTATCCAATCATGGATTGTTTGAAAAGAGTGGGTATGTGGTTGTTTTGGTAGAAAACAGTTATTGTTTGGGGAGGAACTAGTTATTGTGTCAGGCCTCCATGTAACGGGCCTCTGGTGAACTGCTCCAGCCTCAGAACTGAATTCTGCCTCCCAATTTAACTTTCCCTTTCTTCCTCACTCACTCTAGCTCTTGGATTGGCCAGCGCCACTGTCAGCTGGCTCTCGGAACATTCTTTCAAAGCTCACCCGTGTAACAGATACCCTTGTCGCATGTAATTTCGGTCTTTAAAAAGGTTTGGAAATGTTACCCACTGCCATGTGATGAAGCCGGTGCCACCAGGGTCCTGTGGCCAATAGTCAGATCGCCAGAATTTAGCTCATGCGTTCCCCTCCTCCCGGAAAACTCTTAGAATGTTAACCCTAGGGACTGTGTTCCGGAAGTTGGTACATTACGAAATGTGCAGGGCCTTTTTCCCCATTCTGTGCTGGTTTCCTACCGGGCACCACCCTGTGTATCTATTTGAACTAAATTATGTTTCTTCCTGGTCTGTACTAAATGCATTCACCTTTTTTCTACCAAAACAACTACACCCCATCCTTTGGAAATACCCGTCTGCCCGTCCTTCTGTGTCGCTTATAGTTTTAGAAAGCACCCCCAGATGGTGTGATACATTAGTTTTTGTCAGATTCCTGCATAAAATAACAATTTTATATTTAAGACAAAGGTGTATGACCATACAAAAACAGTTTTATTCTTTTTCATACTCTTCCCCACCTCTTTGAACATATGCCTGGGTACTTTTCACAGTTAGAAATTTAAGTGTATCATTTTCTTTCCTGGTCACCTAGCATTCTATTATACACCTTTTCTGTTGTCGTCTGTAGTCTTTAAATCAACATTTCAAACATCATTGATGAATTGTCCACATCTGTTGACCAACCGTGCTTTTCTAAACCATAGGCCTGTCGTTACCTGCATAGCTTACATTCCAGGAGCATTTCTCCTGCTGATGGGTCCCCTCTTTTCTGTTCTCAGGTCAGCATCAGTCTCGGGCTCTGGCAGAGAGCATGCTCACCACAAGTGAGTTTTTGAAAGAAATTAGTTACGAGCTCATCACAGGAAAGGTCAGTTTCCTGGCATCCCATTTCAAAACTACGTCGTCAGGTGAGTGGCTGCAAGAGCTGGCAACACTGCCAGCCTCTAACTGCATGCGTGCGGTCCGAGTTTACATCTTAGCCTCTCAGGGTGAATGTGGAGCTGAAGTTTGCCGACCGACCTTATCATTGGGATAGTTTGTCCTCAAAATTCTGTGACTAGTCCACAGGAAGTAGGCACGGTCTGCAGGATGGCACATGGGTACCGGGATCAAAGCCTCTGCTCAGCTACCCGTTTGGCAAATGACTTGGATGATTCTTTCTCTCCCTGGACCCCAGCATTCACATTTGTCATGTGGAAAGTGAATAATCCCATGCTTTGGATATTGTGGAGGTCCGGGGAGACACGGCATGTGAAAGTTTGTCTGTTAGAAATATGCCAGCAAGGGCCGCCCTTGCTGTAGAGAGCACTGGGCAGAAACTGACACAAGCTGCTGGCTGACCCACAACCCAACGCGAGAACTCAGCCCTATTCCCCACCCTGGAGACTGATGAGAAGGTCACACGCCTTTCCTCCTTGTAAACTTCTTATCTCCACTTTATTTTAACACAGGCGATGACCTGGACAGGCTGCTAGAAAAAATGCAACAAAGAAGGGGAGATAGTGTCGTCACCCCTTTCAATGGAGACCTCAGTGAATGTGTGTTACCGCAGGAGGCCGCTGCTATGGTTCCCACACCAAACCTGGGTAATATTGCCTCAGACCAAAAGGGGGAAGGCAGTCGCCTGGGCTAGACATCCAAGCTGAGTCACTCGGGCTCTGGGGAAGTCCCGAGCCGCAGACCATAGCAGGCTTTCATTGTCCACATAACAAATCTGGTTCAGATGATAAAATGCCAAGCCCAGTGGCCTGGATCAAAGGCCTTCTTTTTAGTAAATCTCCTAAAATTAAAACCAAAGTCAGCCTTTTTATCCTACATGGTTTCTTTTTCCCTGTGAAGTTTCAGGATCCTATGTTTTTTATTTTTTCTTTTGCTCCACCAGCACTGGCTGGAAAGCCGCCGTGCTTGCTGATGACCTAGAATGTAGACTCCTGCTCGCTCGCTCACTTCCTGACTTAGACAACCCACGTACTGTCAGGGAGAGCACCATCTCCCTGGCAGATAGGGCAGCGATAGCAGACCCTCCCCTGCCTAGGACAAGTCGGGGGCTCAGGGCAGCCCTCGAGGCAAGTGGGATGAATCTAGTGTTTAGATGGGATCTCTTGGGGCTGAATTCCTTCCTTGGTCCACTGACTGACAGAGTAAACAGGCAAGGGCAGGAAGAGAACACGAGAAAAGACAGATAGGAAACAGGTCCATGTAAGTTGCTGCTGAGCTACTTTGCCTGCCTTTGTAGGGATGCAGCACTGATATACCAGGATCACCTGGGGCAATAGCAGGAGCCTGGCTTGGCCTCAGCTCAGTCCTGAAACAAATGTGTTTACTTCCTGGTAGTATTTGGTAATAAAGTGACCATCCAGACTGTTGAAATGTGTTCATTTTGTTCTGAATTGTTAACAGATATAGAATTTAAATTTTCCCTGAGTACTTATAGATCCAGTACATACAGAAGCACCATAGCCTTGGTTTCCTATTTACAAAATGTTGCTTAAAGATAATTTTGTGTTAACTCAAACTTCAGAATCTGCTAAGATAAATCCTACAAACCTATATATATGTTTAGACCTTGCCCTTCAAAGCTGTGAAATAAAGGAAATAGCAGGCTCACTATCAAAAAGCAGTCTTGTTTTGTTTGGTAATCTTTGTAGGCAAAAAACTAACTGGGAGTTTTTTCAATGTTGAGGATCAGCACTGAGAAATTTGTACACACGAGGTCAGTGTGCTTTGTGGAACTGCACCCCCATCGCACTACTACAGTGTTTAACTTGAGGCTTTGCTAGCGGTTCTCTCTGCTTATCGTGAGGCTGCTCTGTCAGTATCTGCTGCACCTGAGGTTGTTACAACTCCTGTCTGCCTCAGCACGTTACAGTTTGATGTTAGAAAACATTATTAATCGCAGGTTCATTAGGTCCTTGTGACTGTGTCAAAGGCCAGTGTGTGTTCCTGATGAAAAGCAGCCCTTAAGGCAGTGGCGGCAGCTGCTTGCTGTCACTGGAAGCTGTAAAAGTTTGCCAGCACTGTCTTAAGGAATAGAAGACTTCCTGCTCAGGCGTTGCCTTACGCTGCCTGTTGTTTCACTGTGTGTGGACCTGCGTGCAAACATGCCAGAAACTGAGAGCCTGATTACAGTTTGCAATAAAAGCTACTGACAGGCGCGGAGTATCTGGACAGTGTTGTATAATCTGTCGCACGCGGGAAGGCCAGCTGGCCGTGCCATGGGTCTGTCTCTTCGGTCAGTCCTGGCCTCAGCACTGACGCAGGCGACAGCACGGTCCTGCCAGGTCACAAGTGCTGGCAGAGTGCAGTCAAGAGGGAAGAAAGGTGACAGTCGTGTCTCTGTGACCTCCATTGCCTGGTCACCAGAAGAGGAATTTCAGGCGGTGCTGCAGTTGACTTACTGCTGAGCAAGCGTTGACTGTGATGCCATCTAGAAAAGCAGCCCCGCATTGCCCTAGCTGCGCCGTTACCTTCCTACCGGGGCTCAGCTGGGCTCCGACAGTAGCCTCTGCTGTGATTCCCAAAACGTCATCCATTCTGCTCTGTCTGTGATGAGTCCCGGCTCAACCTGAAACTGCAGTCTGTCTGCACCGTGGAACTGGGCATCTGGGCAATGACCTATCGATTTTAAGATCGTAACTCGTGTAAAAGTACCACATCCAACCCCTGAGCTCATGTTCCCCGCCAGGTTTCCAGGGGAAGCAGATAAACCTATTAAAACTTAATAGCAAATGAGAATAGCAAGGGAATCCTTAGTGACGGAGCCTTAATTACTGTGCTTTTATGTCCCTCTCTGGACTCACAGTGACCATGGCAGGAGTAAATTAATCTTGTTTTTATAACTCTTTTTAATTTTAGATTTAGATAATGAAACCTTCCAAATTTATCAACCGCAGCTTACAGTTGCCAGAAAACTCTTATCCCAGGTCTGTGCCATCGCGGACAGCGGCAGCCAGAGCCTGGACCTTGGCCACTTCAGCAAGGTGGACTTCATCATCATCGTCCCGAGATCAGAGGTTCTGGTCCAGCAGACTCTGCAGCGGGTTCGACAGTCAGGTAAGAGCAACCTTGCTAAGAGGACTCCAGCCGGGCCCCGCAGGCGTCAGGTCCCCTGTGCCTCTTTCGTTGATATAATCTTTGGTTTAATGGTTTAAGGAGGACCCTTAAAACATTCTGCGGGAGTAAAAATCATGAAAGTGCTCAATTGTTACTTTACCTGCAAGTTTCTCCCCCAGGTGCCTTACCTTCCTCTCAAGGGGAAGTGTAGGTGTGTGCATTCACCACACCTGGGAGGTCCACGGTGTGCGCCCCACGCCTGGACCTGCCCACTCATTTCCAGAGAGGCATTCCTCAAGGAGAGGACCGAGTCCAGCCCACCTGATCTCCTCTCTGTGCAGACGCTCAGGCCCCACAGGCAGCTGCCCAGCCGATGAACACATTGCAGGCACATTTCAACCTAGAAACTAGAACCTCCTCCTCTGGGTTACCAAGGAGTGGAAAAAAACCTTGATCTAAAAACACAGTGTAGGGGCCAGGATGTAGCTCAGTGGTGCTACACCTGCCTCAAAAGGGCAAGGTCCTGAGTTCAAATAAGCAGACAGGGAAAAATATGTTCCCAGAAAATGTAAAAGGACAGAGAAAAAAATTTTACAAGTTAGTGGTATTATCTCATTTTTGACCTTATCAAAAATGAAAGGGCTGGGGATTTAGCTCAGTGGTACCATGCCTGAATGGCAAGTGCAAGGTCCTAATTTTGACACCTAATACCAAAAAATAATATAACGTACGTAACATAAC
Source organism: Petromus typicus (assembly GCA_004026965.1). Taxonomy (NCBI): domain Eukaryota; kingdom Metazoa; phylum Chordata; class Mammalia; order Rodentia; family Petromuridae; genus Petromus; species Petromus typicus. The sequence goes on from PVIR01007020.1 coordinate 18,144, forward strand.
ATAGATAACACAACCAGAACCACAGAAAGCTGAGAGCCCAGTGTGGGGGCACATGCTTGTAACCCCAGCTCTCAGGAGGCAGAGACAAGAGGATCACTTTGAGTTTGAAGCTAGCCTGGCTGCCTAGCGAGTTCAGGGCTGATCTGAGGAAACTAGGTTTAAAAGGGAAGTCATAAATGTCATGGTGCTTCCAGTTACCTTAGCTGGGAGAAAAACACGCCTGTGTGCAGGCGCACATACACACACACACACACACAGATTTTTAACTAAATGAGTAATTTTTGCCACCATATCCTAATTTCAGTATATTTGAAAATAGGTAAGAAAAATTTCAGACATAAGTAACTTAAGGCATATGTGGTCCACCCTATCATACAGTGTCTCTCAAGCTTTATCTTCGGACCGGTCACCAGGGAAGAGTGTTGAAATACACATTTCCCTCAGCTGGGTCCAGGAAACCTCCAGGCTACAGACTCCAGCCTCTGGGAACCACTCTTTGAGCAGCAAGAGTAGCAAGGCATTGTAAAAAACTCCCCTTGTTAGTTCTAGGAGCAAATAAGCTGACTGACCGTAGCTTTCCTCCTCTCCCTTGAGCCTGTCTTGGGGGCTGTGACCGCACGCAGGACTCTTAGCCACAGCTAATGGACACCCAAGCACAATCTCCTTGTTAACCTCTAAATGTCAAGTTATAAAATGACCTCTTGGTAATACTGACTTGAAAGTGAGAAGTGGCAGAGGACAAATGCTTTCCGTTACAGCTCTCCCACAAGCCAGCATGAGCGCTCGACTCTCAGCTACTGGCTCTTTCTGCCTTTGCTTTCTGCCTTTCTGTTGGAAGAAATGGGTAGGTTCCATGGTGCCAAACCCTCACTAGACATTTCATCATCTCTTACATATTTTGTTTCCACACATGCCTTCTTTTTTAGGAGTTTTATTTGCACCTAATGTAGAAAGTTGCCACCCCTCAGAAATTGGCATTTGCAGCCGCGTCCACTGTTATCTGATATCCCAAGTCAGGCGGGCCCATCACAGCACCTGTTGGAAGGACCAGAGTCATCGCAGAGCCTCTTCCTGAAATAGTCTCTCAGAGACTTGCTCTCTGACCTTGTCTAATAAATCTAGGCCCCTCAAGAAAACCTTGCACTTTGACAAATGGAGAAACTATATGGATCTTTTATGCTTTCTCAATAACCTCAGGTTTTTCTTTTCTTTTTTTTACCCCATTTCTTTTTTTTAACCTCATTTCCTAAAATGAGTTGTTTAAAAGATTGTCATCCCTGAGAAAAGTACTAGAATGTGACCTGTTACATAAGCTTAGAACCTAGAAAAAAAAAATAAGTGTCCCTAACAGACTTGGAAAAGGAAAGCATTTTTTTTTTTTTTTTTTTTTAGGTTTTTGGAGACAGGGTCTCACTTTGTGGTTCAGGCTGGCCCTGAGCTCAGCCTCCAACTCACATCACACAATCCTCCTGCCTCTGCCTCCCGAGTGCTGGGATCACAGGCGTGAGCCACCACGCCCGGCACTGTGGTATGTGGTACTGGTTGCTGCTGGGTGTGGGTCTCCACACCCAGTATGGTATGTGGTTACCGGGGAATCGAACCTGGGTCCTTGCGCTTGCAAGACAGGCGCCGGAACCACTGAGCTAACTCCCCAGCCCAGGAAAGCATGTTTTGACAGCTATTCACATGTAGCTTTGGCATATACACAGAAATTTTTGCTGTGAAAGTCATCGCTTTTGTGTATTTAAAATAAATTTCTGGGCTAAGAATGTAGCTCAGTGCCAGATCCCTGGCCTAGCAGCAAGTACAAGATCCTGGGTTTAAGCCCCAGCACCAAAAAAAGAAAAAAAAAAGGTAAAATAGCTCTTCATTTTTATTATAGAAAAATGTAACTATGATATTACCTTGAAGAACAGAGAAACAAGGTGAGAAAACATAAACGTCTGTGAGGTAAGGTGTTGGTGCATGGTAGTGTGTGCCTAGCATGCTCAGGGCCCTCGGGCTGCAGCACCCCGCTCCCAAATTAGACATTTGAAATCTCACCACTCAAAAAAACTACTGTAAAAATCTTGTTGACAAGTGGCTGTTTACATTGTCTGACTCCTCTCTTCTCTGCCTATGACAAACAACAGACTTTTTCACTTGGGTGGTACTGGGGTTGTAGCCAGGGTCTTCACACAGAACTTCATCCCTGCCCATTCGCACTGAGTTGCTGATTTTCCCAGGTTTGTCTCGGACTTTTGATCCTCTGCCTCAGCCCCCCCCCAAAGTATTAAAGTTACAGGGGTGACCGCTGGGCCTGGCTGTGAGCAACACTCTTAATGAGTGTATCGTATTCCCTATTATGACTGCACCCAAATTTATTTGTCTTGCTGTTTCAGTGCCTCGGCATTCTTAGACTACATAGCAGTTGATAGAAAAGTCCATACACTTGTTAGTGTAACGATAATTGTCCAGGGCAGAGATTATTCATTAAAATACCTCCTACATATCATGGCTATTAAAATGGAAAGAGTTGCAGAGAATCTGATTGAGCTTCTTCATCCTCTGTCAAGGAGAACTTGGCTTCTTCTGGGTCATGGTGGGGAGTCAAGGAAAACCTGGACATTTTCTTATCTTTGAGAAAGCTGCCTTCATCCTGGGGCATGGTGTGACGTCTGGTTAGAGAGCGTCACTTAGTGTGAGGGCCCTAGCTCAGTCTCCAGTTGCACAGGTAGCAGTTTTAGGGAGGGCCATGCTACGGGTCCCAGCAGACCACTCTGTCCCAGATGGAAAAGAGACACAGAGCTGCTTCCTGCCCCTGTGCCTGACCTCGTCCACACGTCTCCAGGGGAGGGATGACACAGCCAGTGTCCTAGCGTCTCAGTCCCGTGCCCTCAGACAGCTGCCCCTGTCTGCAGCAAGGTGGAGGCTGCCTGCGCTGTGAAGACAGAGCAAGACCCTGTCTCAACAGAGAGACTCGTACACAAGACAAGCCTCTGCTGACCCTCCCCGGCCTCCAGCGCCCGCGTCTGGCCAGCTGCCCCTCGGGAGCTGTCCGGGTCTCCCTCTGCCTGGTCTCCTACTACCTCACAGCAGCCTGCAGCCTGGCTGCCACTCTCCCTCCATGATCCTAGCCTGCTGGCCGCACTGGGCCCTCCTCTCAGCTGCCAGGATGTGCCGCTTTCCCCGCCTCTCTGGGCCACTGCTCACACGCGCTCCAGGGGTCCCCGTCATGGCACACTGGGGTTGAGATTTGGTGTTTATACTGACTCCCTGCATTAGCGGAAACAAGCTGGGGACATGTCTGTTAGGCCGGTGACCTGGAAGGTACTTGATAAATATCTACTGAGCTAAATTTTTTTCTAACAGTTTGAATTGAATGTTAAGTTACATAAAACAGGAAAACAGAATAGTTAAGATTTGGTAGTCCTCTGGCAAAACCAAATTTAATCCTTAAAAACATCTTCTAGACTGAGCATGGTAGTGCATGCCTGTAACCCCAGCATTCGGGAGGCTGAGGCAGGAGGATCACCAGAAGTTCTAGGCCAACCTGGACTATGTAGTAAGCTGAAGGCCAGCCTGAACTACAGACCATATCCCAAAATAATTTTTTTCCCAAAATCAACCGTGGCTAAGAGTAGAGGCCTGTGTGTAGGAATTGAGGTGTCTCAGACAGATGGGGCCCTGCACTTGTGCACAGTACATGGGTCTAGAATGCTCTTCCTGTTCGGGTCTGCTGTCGCTTCCTTCAAGACCCAAACAAACAGCATGGTGTAGTGTACACCCTAGTCTCCCCCCACCCAGCGCATGGACTTCTCTCCCAGCAGAAGCATAGAAGAAAATCAGATGCGCCACGGACGCAGAGACTGCAAGTTCAATGCGCTCTGAAAGCAGGAAGCAGAATTTTAGCCATCTGCCATGTTTCAGACGAGATCGGGCGCGTTCAGAGAGGGATGGCCGCAGGCTCAACCACCATATTTCACTTCCCCAGTTATTCATTTACTGAAAAGAGATCACAGGGTGAAAGAATGCCTAACATTATAGTAAAACTTAAAAACTCGGTATCGCCTAATGCTTTATATTTCCTGATTTTCACTGACACCCTTCCTTCCACTTCTTTTCGGTGCCAGGGAGCAAACCCGAGCAAATACTAGGTCGCTGAACTCTGTCCCAATTTTTTTTTTTTTTTTTTTTTTTTTCTTTTAGATTTTTTGAGACAGGGTCTCGCTTTGTGGTTCAGGCTGGCCCTGAGCTCAGCCTCAAACTCACATCACAATCCTCCTGCCTCTGCCTCCCGAGTGCTGGGGTTACAGGCGTGAGCCACCACGCCCGGCACTGTGGTATGTGGTACTGGCTGCTGCTGGGTGTGGGTCTCCACGCCCAGTATTGTTATGTGGTTACCGGGGAATCGAACCCGGGCCCTTGCGCTTGCAAGACAGGCGCCGGAACCACTGAGCTAACTCCCCGGCCCCTCTGTCCCAATTTTTATATCCCTTTAAGCACCAGTTTTAATTTTAGAGATTTTTGTTTTGCATACCAAAACCTGGATGAAATCGATTCAGTCCACAGAGAGGAACCACTAAAATTAAGACTACCCCCATCCTTGGCATATCTTCTTGATGGGAAGACCAAGAAACAAAAATCAAGACATTTTTAAATTCTTGGTTCAAAAAAAGCAAGAGTTAAGAATGCACCAGTTGGAACACTGTTCTCCCGAAAGCAGGCGGTGTCGGGGGTGCTGATGCTTCCTGGACCGTCTTAACGAGACTTGGAGTTTCCTGACCGGAGGCTTTTTCGGTGTTCCAACAGTTCAGCTGCTTTTGGGGATGGATTCTGGCCTCTCGCTCCAGTCCTAACTTTGCAGCCTTGGCCCTGGTCCCCACTATCATAAACACGGGGCTGTTCTCGATGTAATCCCCCTTTGAGGCCCCTAGATTATAGAAAAGTTGCTGCTTCCTCTTTAACATTTTTACAGAAGGCTTTTCTGTAATCCCCTCAAGAGGGATATTGTGCAGGCTAGTGCTCAAGTTTTCCTTACACTTGTCTGGATTCTGTAACCTTCAGTACAGAGAAGAGGACACTCACGGCTCCAGCCCAGCTGCCTGGAGTCTGTAGCGCCCAGAACTCCCGAGGCTGCTTCTGCAGCACCGGTCACTTCAGTGAGGTGCCTGAGACTGATACGATCTGCGCAAGGTGCTTCCTAAGCATCACCTTCCAGACTCCGGGAGCTGGAGACTGTTGTAAACGAACACGCACCCATACCTCCTGAGCTCCCACTCCTGTCAGATGCAAGGTTTAGGGTTCAGAGAGTAGATGGGTGGGTACTGCTGACATCTAGGGGGATTTTGTTCATTTTGCTTTGTTGTTGTAGACTTGGAAAATATTTCAAACTTTTGCATGATTTATTAGAAAAGAAGTTTGATCTTACAGAACTGTGGTAAGAAAATTAAGACAAAACAATAAGCCGTCCATTTAGGAGCATTTCTGATCAGTTTTGGGTGCAGAATATGCCTCTGTGCCTGTAATTGAAAAAAAACTGAGGCTAACCCAGAAACTAATGAACAAGTTTGTCTACAAAAGGTAGAAGAAATAAGTACAGGACAAACATAATGTTATAGTTTTTAAACTTTTGATCCTTTAAAATAGTTTATTTTTAAAAGATTAAATAAAATTATGGGGAAAACCGACTTAAAATCGAATACATAAGATTATAATAAACGAACCAAACGGCGTATCATTAGCATTAACTATACCACAAATATAATTATTTCATGTAATTTTTGAGCGCATTTTCCTTGCTAAACATTCTCAGTCTAATATATCCTAAGAACAAAAAGATTACAAATAAATCTTGAATTTTAATTAGAATGTGTGTAGTTTTGAGTAATATTGATCATTGTGAACAGAGGAGAAAGCAGGTGGGCAGAGATTGTAATGTGGTTGAGGACTGAGGCTCTTATGTGGAAGAAGGGAGCTTCGAACACGGAATGGGAAAACCAAGGAGTGTCCCTTTTAGATTTGACCTGGAGAAATATGTGTTTTGTAATATGAAGAAATTTAAATATTTTATATGTGCTTATTGAAGGCCTGATAAACAGTGACACGTTAGTCTCTATGAGCACGTTGAGTGTCCAGGTTGTGATTTATAAATATCACTCCCCGTGCCAGGGATTTAGTCCAGTGGTCCTGGTGCATACCTTGCAAGTGCAAGGCCCAGGTTCAATAACCAGTAACCAAATACAAGGCCAGGCCTGTGGCAGTCAGAGCTACATACCACAGTGCCCTGTGGTGGCTCATGTCTGTAACCCTAGCACTCAGGAGGCAGAGGCAGGAGGATTGCCATGAGTTCAAGGCTGAGCTCAGGGCCAGCCTCAACTACAAAAAGCGAGATGTCTCAAAAAAAACCAAAAAACACTCCCCTCTGTCCCAGCTTAGGGGGAGAACAGTCCAGGATAGTTCCTTGTACCAGAAAGGGAGAACATACTCAAAAATTGATGGGGACAAGTTAAAAAAAAATACTTAGAGGGCCGGGGAGTTAGCTCAGTGGTTCCGGCGCCTGTCTTGCAAGCCCAAGGACCTGGGTTCAATTCCCTGGTAACCACATACCATACTGGGCGTGGAGATTCACCCCAGCAACAACCAGTACCAGATACCACAGTGCCGGGCGTGGTGGCTCACGCCTGTCATCCCAGCACTCGGGAGGCAGAGGCAGGAGGATTGCTGTGATGTGAGTTGGAGGCTGAGCTCAGGGCCAGCCTGAACCCCAAAGCGAGAACCTGTCTCTAAATAAATAAATAAATAAATAAATAAATAAAAGGGGATGTAGCCAGGGGTGCAGCTCAGTGGTACTGTGCCTGCCTCTGAAGAGAAGGTCCTGATTTTAATCCTGGGAACCAGGAAAAAAATTTTAAAAGTCAAAGCTAGAAAAAATAAAAGAAGATAAAGAAGTGAGAAGTGGGGTGGGGGACCCATCTTTATGGAAGAGTATAAAATATTAACTAGGGTTACCAAATCCCTATTGGTAATTGCTAGAGTTGTTTCTAGATTTCTGCTCTTTCAAATTGTGCCGATACACATATAAAATTGTTTCTCTAGGAATAGAATTGTTATGGCATGGATACATACGTTTTCGACATTACCAAACAGTGTTAATTTTTCCAGATTTACTGTATTTGTGCTTCCATCAATAATGTATGTACTTCACCTACCAACATGTAATATGATTGTATTTCTTTTAGGTCTTATTTTAAAAATCATTTTAAACTTACAGAAAAGTCTAAAAATGGTATAAGGGATCCAAAAATGAAATTGATTAAAACATTCATTTTATTATTAGAAAGAATAAATACTTACAAATGAATTTGACAAAAGAATCGAAAACTTATATATTGAAATTATAAATGTTTGTTGAAATAAATTGAAGAAGATGTAAATGAATGAAAAGACAACCATCTTCCTTAACTGGAAGACTTACTAATGTTTTTGTGATAGCAGTGTTCCCCAGATCAATCATAAATAAATTTATTTTATCTATTCTCTACCAAAATCCCAGCTGACTTCTTTGTAAAAATGGAGCAACTAATCCTAAAATACATATGGAAATTCAAAATACCTCTAATACCTAATGTTCAAAAAGAAAAAAGTTGAGGAAATGCACTGGCATAATAGAAATAGAATTGAAAGTTGAGGGGAAAAATACCTTCTCTTTTATGGTTAAAACAGTTTTGTTTTGTTTTGTTTTTTTGAGACAAGGTCTTGCTTTGTAAGTTCAGACTGCCCTGAGCTCAGCCTCAAACTCACATCAGAGCAATCCTCCTGCCTCTGCCTCCCGAGTGCTGGTATTACAGGCGTGAGCCACCCACCACGCCCAGCACTGTGGTAGGTGGTACTGGTTGCTGCTGGGGTGAGTCTCCATGCCCAGTATGGTATGTGGTTACCGGGGATCGAACCCAGGTCCTTGTGCTTACAAGACAGGCACCGGAACCACTGAGCTATATCCCCGGCCCCCTCAACCGTTAATTTTAATACCGATTTGTAGATATTGCCCTCAATATTTTAGATATTTGCATAATGGTGGCTTTGTATTTCTGGTATTTTCCCTACATTTACTAGTAGGAGGTTATAACTAAATTTCACAAGGAAAAGCTGATTTATATATTTTTGTTGCTGTGGCTTATGGATATTTGCTTTCTTCTATGGGTTACTTCTAATACTATCACCATTTATTTTGTTGTTTAAATTTCCAACTTTAGCTATTGGAAGTGCTTTCAGGCTTAAAAAAAAAAATGAGAATTGAACTCCAGGCCTTCACGTTAAGCTACCTCCCCAGCCCTTTTACTTTCTATTTTAAGATAGGGTCTCCCTGAATTACTAAATTGCTTGGGCCAAACTGGGCTCAAATTTGCAATTCTCAGGCCAGGGATTTAGTTCAGTGGTTCCGGCGCCTGCCTTGCAAGCGCAAGGTCCCAAGACATTCTAGGGTTTTATTTTTTTTAATTTCCCTACTTCAGAGCTGCGATGAAGCTCTTTTCCAAGAAACTTTGGTTCTTTTTGGGAGTTATTTTTCATGTGTTTCTTTTATAGAAATGAGATATATATTTTTTTCATTCATTTCTTTCTCACAGTTATCTTAAAGTTTTTCTTAATTTTGTGTGGTTTTCCACTGTAGTTTTATAATTTTTATTTTCTTCATTTTCAATGAGGTTAGACATCTTTTCTCATTTGTTTGGATTTATTAGTCATCTGGGTTTCTTGTTCCAAGAAACTCCTGTCTTTGCTCATTTTCTCTTGGATTTTTAGGACAGACCTTTGTAATCTTTTCCTAATTACATTTGCTACAAATTTATTACTTTGTTTTTAGACATCTTTGAAACAGAAGTCCTTAAATTGATCATTTGTTCTTTTGTGCTTAAGAAATCATCTACTAGGTTATAAAATTATTTTTCTTACAAATATCTTCAAAAAATTATGGAGTTTTGTCTTTTACATTTAAGTTTTTAATCCACGTGAAATTTTTTTTTTTTTTTTTTTAGGTTTTTTGAGACAGGGTCTCGCTTTGTGGTTCAGGCTGGCCCTGACCTCAGCCTCAAACTCACATCACAATCCTCCTGCCTCTGCCTCCCGAGTGCTGGGATTACAGGCGTGAGCCACCACACCCGGCACTGTGGTATGTGGTACTCGTTGCTGCTGGGTGTGGGTCTCCACACCCAGTATTGTTATGTGGTGACCGGGGAATCGAACCTGGGCCCTTGCGCTTGCAAGACAGGCGCCGGAACCACTGAGCTAACTCCCCGGCCCTAATCCACATGAAATTTTTTGCATATCAAATAATACATAATGAGATGTAAATAATAAACTAGTGTAACTCTGTCCGCTGGATTACATTTCTTGCACTAGGTGTTGGAGAACTTGTCCTTTTGGCTTCTGCAGCTCTATCGAAGATTAAGTTTCCGTGGGTCTAGGATCTGTCTGTTTCAGACCCTGTTCCCAAACCGCTCCGTTTTATTAAAGCAGCTCGGTCTCTGTCTGTCTGTCTGCCTGCCTGTCTGCCCGTCTGCCTGTCTGTCCATCTGTCCATCAGCCTGTCAGCCTGTCTGTGTGTGTGTGTGTGTCTCTCTCTTTTTTTTTTTTTGTAATCCTCCCTGCCTTTTTCCTCACGACTCTCTTGACTCTTGGTCCTTTGCTCTGCCATGTAAATACTGAGAGCAGTTCTTGTGTTTAAAAGATAACTCGTATTGGTTCTATTTTGAGTTTCTGGATGAATTTGAGGGAAGTTCCAATTTTAGCTATATTTTATGATGGGTCTTCTTCAACATCGTTAACGGTTTCATTGTTCTCTCCAGAAAGGTCTTATGTAGCTTTTATAAGGTTTATTTCCAAATGTTTAATTTTTATGGTGCTTTTGTTTGGTTTCGGATTGGCTTCTTAGATTTGTTTGTGCTGGGGATTGAACCCAGGGTCTTGCACACTGTGAACACTGTATCACTGAGCTGCATCCCTAGCTGCTTTAAAGACATTTCTTGTCTGCTGCTGATGTGGAATTGCAAGTAGATCTTGTAAAGTGACCATGGGGAAGGGATTAAACCAAGGGCCTTGCGGCTAAGTGCACATACCACCACTGAGATGTGCCCCAGCCCCTTGGAAATTAAAAGCCATTAGCCTCACTAAATTCTTACTAATCTACTTGGCTTATCCATGGATTATTTTTTGTTTTCTACATAATTATTAGCAAACAATGATGGCTTTGATGCCTGAGTGAAAAATATCGGGACAGATTGTTCTAAAGGGTCAGGTAGGAACACGGTGTTCATAGACCAACACAGAAAGGAAAATAGAAACGGGAAGCAGTGGCTTATTTTAAGTTAAAGATTTATGGATACATTTTTCTTGTGTTTTAAATAGATCTCTATACTTTCCAGTTTTTCCAAGATGAGTATCTGTCACTTTCAGAACCAGGAAAGAAACAAAACTTAAAAATAAAAGCAAGTCAGGGCTGGGAATGTAGCTCAGCAGCACAGCGCCTGCCTGGCAAATGCAAGGCCCTGATTTGCTTCCCAAGTACCAAAGATAATTAAAGGAAGTCGAAAATGAAATTTAGAGGTATAGATGATCTACTAAAATACTCAGAATTAAGGCAAGTGGGCCAAAGATTTAGCGCAGTGGCACCACGCCTACCTCACAAACACAAGGTCCTGAGTTCAATCCTCGGTACCACAAAAAAGTAGTAAAGTAAGTGCTTTTCACCTCGCTTGGCTCTGTACTGATGGATGAATATCCTGTTCTAGGTCTAAGAAAATATCTGATCCCCAGAGGTTGTCCTTTGAGGACAAGTATGAAGTCAAAGTCATGCTATTGTTCTCTAATTCATTTATTCTGAAATACAAGTGAACTCCTAATCATGCATAAAGTATATTTTTCTGTCTGAGTTATTTATGATCTTTTAATGTCTGAGCACTGTAACTCACACAGCTTATTCCCTAAGGTCTAAGTCTCAACAGATTCCACTCTGCTGTTTTACCAATGATGAGACCAAAACAATCTCTAAGTAAAGACTCCTAAAGAGAAGTGCCTCTGAGAAAAATTACCTTTCTGTCCACCTTTTTGGGTATTATGAATTTTTTACATGGCAAAATATTGGTTTTGGGGCCAGAGATTTAGCTCAAGTGGTACCGCACCTACCTTGGAAGTATAATGGCCTAAGTTCAGTCCCTAGTATTGCAAAAAAACAAAACTAAACAACAACAAAAAATTGGTCTCATTTTCTTTTATCCCACTTACGGCCATGAGTATTACAGCATCTAGATGCTAACTGTGTGGAGTTGGTCACAGAGCTGGTGTCATTTTACAATAAAAGAGAAACAAAATGAAAACACAGCTCATAAAATTCTCTTCACTTCAAAGAAGAATTTGTGTTTTAATCATCATAACATCAGCTTCATGTACCCAGAGCTCCTTTAGATGTTTGTCTGTGGAAGTCGTTATCATAAAAGCAGCGACATCACGCTCATGTTCACAGTCCCTGATGCCTTGGGACTGCTGTGGCTGCTGGTCGCCTTTGCCTTATTGGTTTAGCACAGGCCCCTGACCTGCCCTGAGGTGTCACCTGCCCCAGGCCCTGGTGCTGCAGTATGAAAATGTGCGTGGCAGGGCTGGGCCGTAGCTCAGTGGTAAAGCGCTCACTTCAGTCCCCAGAGTGGAAGGAAAGAGTGCGACCACCTACAAAAAAGAAAAAGCCTCACAGTCTGGTGAATCTCTGCAGACCTCACATTGTGTTTTCCTGGTAGTCATTTTGAGGTTAAATTCTGGGTAAGGAAGCCCTACGCTAGTGTGGGTACTGTTTCTCTGCGTGGCCTGTCTAGCACTTTACCTAGAGAGGGAATTTAATTAAAGAGAGGACCCATAGCTCAGTGCTTTCACTTCGTGTGTCAGAGCGCTCCGCGATGTTTGTGTCAGGGATGGGTGGCAGTGGGATGTCTGAACAGAAAGGAAATCTGGAAGTTCCTTCTCGGAATCGGACTGCGAAGTATGGACAAGAAAAGGCCAGCTCGCTGAGTCCTGATGTCCATGCAGCGCGCCGGACCAGCTGCTCCCAAAGTGAGTCTCGCGTTGAGCCTGAGAGGATCACCTCTTTTCCTCCCGGCAGGTGTCCTGGTCGACTTGGGTTTGGAAGATACGGGGACGGCTCACCAGAGAGCAGAGAAGTACGTGGTCCGGCTGGACAGTGAGATCCAGAGCAAGTTCGAAGTCTTCATGAGGAGAGTGAAGCAGAATCCGTACACACTGTTCGTGCTCGTCCACGACAACGCCCACGTGGAGCTGACCAGGTGAGCGCCGCCCGGTGGGGCACAGCTCTGCTCGGCAGATGCCCCCTAGGTGACCAGGAGGGGCGCGCGGTCCGACACTTGGCATTTCCCGCACTGCAGTAGAATCCTCATCAACCCCAATGTTGGTTTCATTTTAAATATACTTTAAAGGAATTTAGAAATCCTTGTGTAGAAGCCATTCTTAAGAGCATTGTGGAGCCAGGTGTGGTGGCGCACACCTGTAATCTCAGCACGTGAGAGGCTGAGGCAGGAGGATCACTGTGAGTTTGAGTCCAGTCCGGGCTGCAGAGTGAGCTCAGGGCCAGCCTGACCTGCAAAGTGATACCTTGTCTCAAAAAAAAGCATCATGAATTCATTTGCTTCCAGCCAAGGGTGGCAGGAGGAAGGGCGGAGTTGCTTCCACAATCCTCCTGAGGCCCCCCGCTTTCTGTTTCTCTCCTGTGATTCTGCGCGCCTTTGTGTTTCTCTCTTCCCTGGCAAAGGAGCAGAAATGGCACCTTCACACCCAAGAGTCCTGAAAGCTTTCCCAGCGTCCATGTTGAACAGTGGGGCGCGCGTTCCCTGGGGACTCGCTCCGACTGACCTGAGTGTCCAGAGCGGCGCAGCCAGTTCTGCTCCCGCCTCAGGCTGCAGTTTGTGGTGCGAGGTCTTTGGACAGAAACAGAAACAGCCCCAGCATTCAAAGAGGAAGAAAGGGCAGGAGGCGGGCTGGGCGGCTCCGGGAGAGCAGCTGCCGGGCAGAGGTCCCCAGCGCAGAACCCGCAAGTGTGACCACGGCTGGTGGTCCCTGTCCGAGAAGAGGGAAGTTGTGACAACACTGAGCATGGCAGGTCTTCTCAGAGACACGGAGATTAACATTCGGGAAGTTTCTGATCTGTGGTAGAAAAGTCAGAATGCAACAACACTTGTTTTTTTCCAAACTTCAAATGCCAGAATGTGTTTGAAATGCTCCAATTTCAGAAAGCCACAGAGAGATATGAGTGAGATCTTGTAGCACTTGTTAGATTTGGAAGCAAGAGAAGGAAGGAGCAGAGGAAGGAAGGCGAGAGATGAGACGTTCACATCTGTCCCGTTACCGCTCTGTCCCCGAGCAGAGAGAGCTCGCTGGCCTGAAGCACCGCCTCTTTGAATGCTGGGGCTGTTCCTGTGGATTTGATCGGGTCTCTATTTACTTTCCCTTTTATTTTTGTTGTTGTTGACTTGTTTAATGTTTTGATTTTGTGATACTGGAGGTTGAATCCAAAGATCGCTGAGCAGTATCCCCAGCCTATTTATTTACTGACTCCGCCCAGGCCGGCCTCCAACTCAGTCCTCCTGCCTCAGCCTCGGGCTGTGACTCCCTGAGCGTCTAGATTGAGCAGAACAGCAAAGGGCATAGGGGTGAGTCTCGGTCACAGGGGCCCAGCCCTGTACCGGTTCTGCACCCTCAGGCAGGAAGTGGGTGCGGTGGACCCCAGCGGCTGCTGCGGGCTCTGTGTCTGGGAGGTACTGCCCCCTCAGAGGGCGCAGTCGGCCCCTCTGACCGCAGACGCAGCCTGGCCTGCGCCTGCACACTTTCAGGTAGAGCAAGAACAAACAGAAGAGGAAGAGAAAGAAATCCCTGAAATTTACCAGAGAAATGCTAAGAAGGAGCGTAAAATCTCTGTCCTCCCAATCCTTTGATGGCCTCTGCTCCGATTTAAAAGGCTAGAAACACAGGAAGAGAGAGACTCTCTCCACTTTGGCCTCTGCTCCTCAGACAGTGAACAAAAGGAGAGGGACTAACGCAACTTTGAATGTCCTGCAGCATCATTTCGGGGTCCCTGTCACACGGGGAGGCCAGCCACGGCCTGGCTGACCGGGTCATCAACTGCAGAGAAGTCCTGGAAGCCTTCAACCTCCTGGTGCTGCAGGTCAGCTCCTTCCCGTACACCCTGCAAACCCAGCAGTCCCGGATCAGCGCCAGCAACGAGGTGCACTGGATACAGCTGGACGGCACGGTGAGTCCCCGCTCCCCGCAGCCTCGGTACTGAGCCACACAGGGGCCAGGCATGTAGCGCAGGACTGCATCTTCTAAAAGTCCGGTACTGTCATAATTTCTTATATGAGATATTGATCATCCAGGCTCAAGAGATCCTCCTGCCTCAGCCTCCTGAGTATCCTGGACCACAAGTATGCTGCCAGTCCCTGCTGATTGCAACTGTTAGGAAACTAAAAACCAGTGAATAGTGTCCTAGAAGAATTCAGTGGGGGGCCGGGGATTTAGCTCAGTGGTTCCAGCGCCCATCTTGCAAGCGCAAGGGCCCAGGTTCGATCCCCGGTAACCACATACCATACTGGGAGTGGAGACTGACGCCCAGCAGCAATCAGTACCACATACCACAGTGCCGGGCGTGGTGGCTTACACCTGTAATCCCAGCACTCGGGAGGCAGAGGCAGGAGGATTGTGATGTGAGTTGGAGGCTGAGCTCAGGGCCAGCCTGAACCACAAAGTGAGACCCTGTCTCAAAAAAAACCTAAAAAAAAGAATTCATTGGGGGTTCTCTTTAGGTTTTATGAGGGTAGAAATGTATCCATCCTCTCTAGTCTTTTAAGTATGATGTAGAAAGCGTCCTCAGCCTTCTGGATTAAACTCTGTGCTTGTGAATGATTAATTTCACTCCAGCTTGAAGATGTCCTTGTCCTTTTGGGTGGCTTTCCCAGCTGTAAGTCTGACTGAGCTGCATCCCCAGAATTGCCCTCCATCCCCCAGCAGCTGGGCCTGTCCTCGCAGTGAGTCTCGGGTCACTGACCGCAGTGCAGGCTCAGCGCTGTCACCTGGGAGAACTCAGTGCACACCGGGTGTGCTGGGAGCTGCCATCCAGGTCTTCCTTTTCTGTTTCTGTTTGTTTGTTTTTTGAGACCAGGTCTCACTGTATAGTTCAGAATGGCCTTGAACTCCCTATGGAGCCCATGCTGGCCTTGAACTCACCACAGTCCTCCTGCCTCAGCCTCCTGAGTGCTAGGATTACAGGCAAGCACCAGTACACCTGGATATTCCTATTTTTTGATCCCAGTCCCTAACACCTCAAAAATATTTTCTGACCATAATGTATTCCTAAAATACAACAATAAATTCAATTTGTTATTTAAACATTTTTCTGCATTTTTGTGTAATAACTATATGCTAAATATACCATAAAAATAAATAATTTTATAAAATAATGATTAAGCTGGGCATGGTGATACATGCCTGCAATCCCAGCACTCTGGGAGGCTGAGGCAGGAGGATTATAAGTTGAAGCCAAGCCTGAGCAACTCAGCGACTTAGGCAGACCCTGTCTCAAGATAAAAAATAAAAGGGTAGGGATATTACTCAGTGCAAGGCTCTGGCTTTAATCCCCGGTAGAACAATAATAACGAATACCGATTAATAGATTAATCATTAAGATCCCTAATACTAGTGACTAAATACCCGTAGGATAAAATATTGAACATACCAGACATTGAAAAGTAAAGGTATTGGGCCGGAGATTTAGTTTAGTGCTTCCAGCTTCTGCTTGGCAGGTGCAAGGTCCAGAGTTCGATCCCCAGTAACCACATGTAACAGTGCCGGGCGCGGTGGCTCACACCTGTAATCCCAGCACCCGAGGCAGAGGCAGGAGGATTGCTGTGAGTTCCAGGCTCACTTGGGCTACATAGTGAGCTCAGGGCCAGCCTGAACTACAATGTGAGATCCTGTCCCGCTCCCAAAAAAAGAAAAGTAAAGGCGTTTAAGTCAAAGAGCAGATGTGTCTTCCATCCCAGTGCCCATCTGCCCAGTGTCCCCCGAGCTCCTTAGTCAGAACCTCGGTTTGTTCTTTGCAGTCAGCAGGTGAGTGGGGTTACAGGTGTGAGCCACCGCACCCGGCTGTTTACTTTGACATAACAACTAGGTATCTCTGGAGTGCATGTGCTGCGTGTACAAAGTACACGCCCCCCCCCCCCGTGCGCCCTGGGCTGAGGCCGCCTGCCGCACGGTCTGCGGTCTGCGCCGCTGTCCTGAGTGGGGTCTTCTCCCCGGGGCCCCGGAGGGTGAGCGCAGGGCTGCGTCCTGGCCTCCGCCCCGACACAGGACAGGCGTGGTGGTGGGTAGAACAAATGTGGGCTGGTTTTCTTTGTAAATATGTCCAAGGAGAATGAAAGCAGCATGTCAGAGATTTCTGCACCTACGTGTTCGCTCTGTGATATTTGCAACAGCCATGAAATGGAATCTGTCAGAGAGTCTTATCGAAGATAATGAAGGACATAAAAATGCACACGTGCAGCTGAACAGTGCCTAGCTGTGGAAGGGAGTGCGGCCCTGCCGTCGTGTGGATGCAGCGGAGCGCGCTGTGTTCAGGAAAGGACTCGGGCACACGACAAACATGGCATGTTCTCTGCGTGTGAGAGCTGGAAGGGGCAGAGCACAGTCTTGTCCCCAGGACGGGGCGAGGCTGGCGAGGGGAGCGAGCAGGCCGTGGCACAGCGGAGGATGAGCTGCCCGAGCCTGAGGCACAGTGCAAGGACCGCAGTGCTACTCGGTTATTCCAGAACGGCCAGCAGGGAGGACTTGGAGTGGAAACGCGTCTCGGGACAGCAGCGGCCTTCCTGACTTTGTACACGCAGCACATGCACTCCAGAGATACCTAGTTATTATGTCAAAGTAAACAGCCGGGCGCGGTGGCTCACACCTGTAACCCCAGCACTTGGGAGGCAGAGGCAGGAGGACTGCTGTGAGTTCAAAGCCTGCTTGGGCTACATAGTGAATCCAAGGCCAGCCTGAATGACAAAGCCAGACCCTGTCCTACAAGAAAAAAAAAATTAGACATTGGGCCAGGGATATAGCTCAGTGGTTCCGGTGCTTGTCTTGCAAGCGCAAGGACCCAAGTTCGATCCCGGGTAACCACATAACAATACTGGGAGTGGAGACTCACCCCAGCAGCAACCAGTACCACATACCACAGTGCCGGGCGTGGTGGCTCACGCCTGTAATCCCAGCACTTGGGAGGCAGAGGCAGGAGGATTGCTGTGATGTGAGTTTGAGGCTGAGCTCAGGGCCAGCCTGAACCACAAAGTGAGACGCTGTCTCAAAAAACCTTAAAAAAAAATAATTACACATTTTAATTACTTTTTTAATCCAGTGTGTTGTCCCCATGTGTTTGGGGTACAGGAAAAGTGCCCTGACTTGCCTTGTTCTTTCCAGAGGGGTTGCCCAACAGCAGGAAAAGGCCTGATCCCGGGCCGGGGATATAGCTCAGTGGTTCCAGTGCCTGTCTTGCAGGCGCAAAGACAGGGGTTCAATCCCCGGTAACCACATACCATACTGGGCGTGGAGACTCACCCCAGCTGCAGTCAGTACCACATACCACAGTGCCGGGCGTGGTGGCTCATGCCTGTGATCCCATCACTCGGAAGGCAGAGGCAGGAGGATTGCTGTGATGTGAGTTTGAGGCTGAGCTCAGGGCCAGCCTGAACCACAAAGTGAGACCCTGTTAAAAAAAAAAAAAAAGACCTGATCCCTCCCGCACTTTATTTTCTGCTGCCTGGAGTAATAAACAGACTGAAGTAAATGATCTCCAAAGGCATTCTTATGATTATGTTTAGTTTTTTTTTAGGTCAAATAATGGCACTGTGTTATATTTATAAGATTTTTTTTTCTTTTTTTGAGACAAGGTCTTACCATGTATCTCAGGCAAGCCTTTAACTCACTGTGTAGCTCGACTTGGCCTTGAACTCTCAGTGATCCTCCTGCCTCAGCCTCCCGAGTGCCAGGAATACAGGTGTGTGCCATCACATCCAGCTAAGAATTCTTATTTTAGAGATAATCTAGTGAAATACTTGTGGGTTAAAAATGTGATTCAGGGGGCCAGGGATTTAGCTCAGTGGTTCCAGCACCTGTCTTGCAAGCGCAAGGACCTGCGTTCAATTCCCTGGTTAACCATATAAAATACTGGGTGTGGAGACTCACGCCCAGCAGCAACCAGGACCACATACCACAGTGCCGGGCGTGGTGGCTCACGCCTGTAATCCCAGCACTCGGGAGGCAGAGGCAGGAGGATTGCTGTGATGTGAGTTGGAGGCTGAGCTCAGGGCCAGTCTGAACTACAAAAGGAGACCCTGTCTCAAAAAAAATGTGATTCAGGGATTTATTCAAACTGACAGAGGAGTGGGGAGTTGTTCTGTAACAGAGGACTGAGCAGTCACCCCGATGGGACTGAGGTTCCCCCGGTGAGAGGCGTGAGGGGCGTCCCTGAGCATGGAGCCACCTGCTCTCCAGGGGACTCGGAGAAGCTTTGTGAAGCGCGAGGGGACACAGACGTCCACGTGGGTAGTCGGAGTGGGCAGTGGGCACTTCGCAGCAGCAAAGGCTCCCGGGAGGACTTGCCGAGGAGGGCAGGACGGTGAGCAGTGTCTGTCACTGTGCAGCCAGAAAGGGCCTTCCTTCACCAGGCACAGATCACTGGATATGCCTATCTGTGGCTTTTAGTGTTAACAGTGTAAATGTGCAGCCTGTTGAATTTTCACCCACCTGGAGACAAGGAGAGCAGGACAGGACGCCATGCGGTCGTGCACCGTCTGTCCCGGGCCCCATGACGGGTGCTGTGCGCGCCTCCTGAGACGCCGTGCTGGGCTTTGTGTGCGTGCAGTCGTGCTGTGTGCGCTTTTTTTGTGGCTGCATGTCCTGCTCACCATTGTTTGCCAGACTTGTGTGTATTTTTCAGACACGCACGTAACACTGTGTCTTGACCGTGGCTCACTGGTGTCCCAAGGTGTCGATGGCAGCAGTGACTCGGCTTCTTGAGACACATGTGTCTCTGGGTCCCTGTGAGGTTGCGGCCCTCGGCCTCAGGTGCACACGGGAGGGGCCGCGGTTCCAGGTCGTCCGTTCAGGGACGCCTGCTCGCTGGCTTTTCTGACCACTGGGTTTCGAGTGAACAGCGCTCATATCAACAGGGGAACTGGGAGACATGGCAGATGTTCTAAGGTTTGTTACATGGGGGAAGTAAGGAGTCGGATTTGGAGACAAGGGGCTCTTTAGTCAGGGGAAAAGCAGTCGAGGGTGAGACTAATGCGAGAAGGGCAGATGCGACTGCCCGGACTAGCCAGAGGTGAGCGCCGCACCACGGAGACTGCACTGTGTGGGTCTCAATGGTTTTCAAAAGCCAGGAGGACAGACGGAGCAGCTGGTGCGGACGGAACTGGAGACGAGCGTGATGCAGAGAGGAGCGGGGAGCTAGGCCAGGGCGGGGGCCTCGGTGACCGTGCGGGGCCGCGTTGGAGCGGAGCAGAGCACTGGGCTGGGAAGGAGTGAGACAGAGATGGTAGCAGGCGGCGGGAGGGGCTGCTGGTGGTCGTCATGGGCCAGCACTGCGCACAGGGCTTCATAAGGAGGGACGTCTCTGCCACGTAAATGGAAACTGCTCCCACTCAGGACGGCCCCGCTCCCTCTGTACTTGGGCAGGATCACGAAAACTCCAGGTACTCTGTGTGGAGAAGGTAACAGAGGAGGCAGGGTGTCCGCTTCCCGTGCTGAGCACCTCCAGGTCCCCCTGATCACAAGGCATCATTTCACAGTCCGCGGTGTCACCCTACAGACAGCGGAAAGAAAAGATCCGGCGGGTGCGTCCTGCCCAGCAGTTGTAATGTTGCATCATGAAGAGGGGCTGGCACATGGAGGGTCCTGTGTCCCCGTGAAACAGGGCCAGGGACCAAGATGCAGTGCCTCCCAGTGCCTGTGCTCCGCCTGGGTAGTCGAGTGTGCAGTGGGCACCTCGCAGCAGCAAAGGCTCCCGGGAGGACTCACGCCAAGGCTGGGAGCACGGCAAGCAGTTTCTGTCACTGTGCAGCCAGAAAAGGCAAATAGCAATGGTGGATTTGCTCCTGCGGTGACTTATGTAACCCAGCTGCCAAGTCCCAGAAGGAGACAGCCAGGCTTCCGAGCCTTTGAGACAGACATCAGCCTATGTCGGCCTCTCTGGAGTCTGTGAAGCCCTTTTGTGCTCACACACAGCCCTCTCCCGCAAGGGGGATTGACCGTTTGCAGGACATCAAAGACCCTGCTGATTCCACAGTGCCTTATGTTTAGCTACGCATCCTGTGTCACAAAGCTGCTTCTCTTTTGGGATGGGTCACTGAAAAGTGCAGAACCAAATTCATAGCCCACTTCAGTCAGTGTGTTGGAAACTCCAGCATGGATCTTGTCCTTTTTTTCATGCAGAACCGGGGACTGAACTCAGGACCTTGGCCTTGCCAGGCAGGCTGTGGCACCAGTGAGCTACATCCCTGGTCCTAGAGTGTGTTTTGGGGATACTGACCTCATCCCCTGCCCAGTTTTATTTCTTTGAACTTTTCCTTCTTTTGCTTGCCTGATTTATCTTTATCTTCGTGTGGCTTTTAAAGCTTAGTGATAAGTTAGAGTATATTGAAAGAAATACATCATTACATTAATAAGAAAAATGTGCAGCTAACCTGACAGCAAGAACAGTTACTAGAAAGAACTGGCGTAGGGCCAGGGAGGTAGCTCAGTGGGGCGCAGTGCCTGCCTGGCAAGCAGAAGGCCCCGAGTTTGATTCCTACTGCCAAAAGGAAACTCAGTGAAGTCAAAAAGTTCATGTAATATTCTGAGGCTGCTTACAGGACTTCCGGGGTCCCCAGGGGGAATCTCCACTATCATAGTGAGGGCTAATCAATAAGAGGGAGGCAGAGAAAGGTACACATCCACTGTAAATGAGTTTTGTTTGCAAAAGAATGAGCTTGTCCACAGAACCTTCGCTCATTGATGTCAGGAAGGCTGTGTCACGGAGGAGCTTCTGTGTCTCTCCGGAGAGTTCTGCAGGTGGCCACGTCCAGCAGGAGCCTTGGGTGTCTCAGCAAAAGCAAAAAGAAATAATGTCCTCATATCTGCCACTGGCTTGACCGAGCCAGGTGACCCTCCAGGCCCGCAGATCAAGTTCCCTGGAAGGGAAGGATTTTCAACCTCAGCAATGACAGCAGGGTTGTTTTCTGGTTATCTGAGGAAACATTGACTTCCCTGGCGATGACCTTTTCTAGCGTCCACTCCCAGCACCCCTGACCCCTGTCCTCCCTGGGCTTTCGCCATGTGTCCCATGCAGGAGGACGTGGGCTGCGAGGAGAGGCTGTACTTCGGCCTGAATGAGTACAGCAAGTCCCTGCAGTGGGGCGTCACCAGCCCGCTCCTGAGATGCGACGAGACCTTCGAGAAGATGGTGAACGCACTCTTGGAGAGGTAACCGGGATTTCCGCCCTGTTCTGCCCTTTAGCTGCCCTTGCAGATCTAAAACGGTCAGATGCCTTTTGTGGCCGTGTCACAGGAGCCCGATGGAACTCGTGCAGATGACACAGGAAGGCCCAGTAAAAATAGCTTTTCCTAAGATGACCTCACCCCGTGGGTGCTGTGATCCCTGGCGCAGGCAGAGGGCAGCAGCGGCCTGTGGGAGCACAGGGCCACTTCCAGGCCAGGCTGCATCCAAACCGAGCTTGGCACGGCCAGGACAGAGCCAGGGCGTCCAGGCTCCAGTTTGCGATCCTGGGAACTTCCCCCAGTCCTGGCCTTAGGGACTGAAGATAAGAGCGCCATCTTGTTTGTGCGCTTAGCTCCAGATCAAAGTCTGTTTTTCTCCCCTGACCTTGACTCATGAACTCGGTGGGCAGCAGCATTTACCTAACCCTGTGGAGGCTCTGCCCCATATGCTGTTCCTCACCCAGCGGGGGTGGAGGGGCCCGCATGGCCCGACTCTGATGGACAGGTGGCCATTTTCCAGAGCACTTGCTCTGTGACCGGCCCTGACTGGTCACGAGCCATCTGTGGAACAATCTTCCCTGCGGTTTGGCTAAGAGAAAAAGAGAAAAAAAATAAAGTGAGGACAAGTGGGTCCAGGTTAGATGCTCCAGGCAGTGAACAGACACATAAGATGTGAGACGTCTTTGCTGCCCCTGTGCCATTAATCTTCTTTTAGGACGTGTGACCTTGCATTTCCAAACTCATTCATGATTCCCCCTTTCAAAGTTTTCCACCCACCCACTCCGTCTACCAGCCTGCAGTATATCTTTCTTTCCAGTAATATCAAAGTTTCAGAACCTGTATTTTATTTTATTGGTTGACTGGTTGATTTCTTGAGACAGGGTTTCACATTGTAGGGCTCTCGCGCCTTCCCCAAAGCTACTTACTGTCTGCTGTGTGAGAAGACATGGTCAGAGACCCGGATGAACGCACACCTGTCTGCCTCCCCCGGTGCAGGCCTGGGTTGAGCTCAGTCAGGCGGGGGGTAGGACACTTGCTCCTCGGCCAGCCCCCTGGCACTGGTCTTTGCTGCTGGGCTCTTCTGTGAAGCTGGGGCTCACTTGTATTTTAAATGGAATCAGCAGCACTAGCACCTGGGCATGCTGCAAGTGAGGCCTCCGGGCTGACTTTCTGGGGGAAAAGCAAGGACCTGAGAGTTTAAGTCAGGCATGGGGGTGCACGGGGGTAATCCCAGCACTCAGGAACCGAGGCCAGGGGATTCTGAATTCCAGCACAGCCTGAGCACCTTAGTGAGATCCTGTCTCAAAAAAGACTGGATCAAGTAGCTTAGTCCCCAGTGCTGAGGGGGCGGGGGGAGGTATTTTCTACTTGCTCTGTCATTTTTAAATGACATATTTGCCCGTGTGCATAAAGTGACCCTCTTCCCTTCCTGCAGTCTAGGCGGGGCCAAGGGTTGGCTCCCCGCTCGTGTGGCAGGCCAGCAGGGGGCGCTCTTTCCCCAGTCAGCTCGCATTTTCTCAGGCACCAAGCCAAGTCTCAGAAACAGTTCTTGCCACCCCACTTTAGTAGCCAACCTCTTAGCCTGGCACTTTACAAGTGAGGTCCGATTCCGTTCCTGTAATCTCAAATCTTAAAACTACGTTCCAACCCAAGGCCGCTGCGAGGGTCAGGGTCCCGGGATCCGGACCGCTGCGGCTGCGGGCGCGGCCTCCGGTGACTCCCTCCTGCGCCCGGCAGGTACCCCCGGCTGCACAGCATGGTCGTGCGCTGCTACCTGCTCATCCAGCAGTACTCGGAGGCCCTGATGGCGCTCACCACCGTGGCAGCGCTGCGAGACCACAGCACGCCCGAGACGCTGAGCATCGTGGACGACCTGCTCAGCGCGCCCGGGAAGAGCGCGAGCGGCCGCGGGAACATGCTCCTGATCCGGGTGCCCTCGCTGCAGCTGGCCATGCTGGCCAAGGAGCGGCTGCAGGAGGTGCGCGACAAGCTGGGCCTGCAGTACCGCTTCGAGATCATCCTGGCGAACCCCGCCTCGGAGCTCAGCGTGGCGGCGCACTTCGTGGCGCGATTAAAGGTTGGCAGAGCAGACTTCCCCTCCGCGAAACGCCCTCCTGCTCTTCGCAGCCGCCCTGGGCGGCGCTGGGAGCCCCTGCGGGCGGGGTGTCTTCGCTCCGGCGGGAACTAGTTTCTGAGGCGCGAAGGGAGATCCCTGGGTCACCCTCCTCCATCTCTTCTCGGGGCGGGGCAGCGGCTCAGTCCTAGGCTCTGGGGGGCCGCTGAAAGTGGCCTGAGCTCAATGATTCTCTCCTCCGCCTCGTCAGCCTGCGCCATGATCCCCGTGCTCCCCTGGGCCTGCTCCAAGCTCTCCGCAGGGACTCCCCAGCCTCATTCTTTTGACCCTCGGCCCGGGCTTTGGCCTGACCAAGACCTGACCAGCGTCCTACCGAGAGAAGCGGTGTGCCCCTTCCAGCGGGCGTGAATGGACTACCCGAACCCCCTCTTTAGGCCCCTCTCCGTTTTCTGTGGGGGCTGTATGATCCGGGGTGACCTAGCCATGACAGCACGCCCATCTGGGGAGGTGTGGACCCGTCTGGGTTAGACAACAAAACAGTGTCTGCACCCTAAGTCCTCCCTAAGGATGTTGGGAAAAACTGAGTTTTAGGTCTGGTGCTGGGGCTCCACGGCAGAGCACTTGCCTGGTGCTACCCGGCCCCAGCTTCCATTTCTAGCACCACAAAAATAAAAATTTAGTGTGACACTCACTTTATGAAAATTATGAAATTCCTACCCAAGTCATTCACACTGACCCTGTTTGGGGCCAGCCCCTCCTGAGGACTGGTCAGTTGTCTGCCGAAGCGCCCAGCCTTCCGGGGAGAGTCCAGCGTGTGCTTCTGGCCCGTGTGGATGGTGCATGAGGTGTACTGGGCTCTCCACTTTTATCTTTGGAGACAAAAAACTAAAGACTTCATTGTCCTAGGCCAGTAAAGCCACAGCCAGGACACGCGTGCGCAAGTCCATGCCAGCAGCTTCCACAGGAGCTTGAGTTTTCGTGGCATCATGTGAGTCTCTCTCTACAGACGTGGCGAGGGAACGAGCCGGAGGAGTGGACGCCGCGGACGTATCAGGACCTAGAAGGGCTGCCGTGTATCCTGATCCTGACCGGCAAAGACCCCCTGGGGGAGACCTTCCCCAGGTACAGGGGCGCGGAGGAGGTCGACTGGGCCGAGGCTTGCTGTGCGTCCGGCAGGGAGGGGGGTCCGCGGTGGGTATGGAGAGCAGGGCCGCCCTGGCCTCTGCCGAGGGAGCGGTGCTCGGGAAGAGCCGCGGGACCCAGAAACGCGGCAGCGACAGCCTGAGGGAACGCCATGAATCGTCCCAGGGAGCCGCGCTGTTCACAGCCGCGAACAGGCGGGCCGAACCCTGCCGTTTCCGTGCAGGTCCCTGAAGTACTGTGACCTGCGCTTAATCGACTCGAGCTACCTGACTCGCACGGCCCTGGAGCAGGAGGTGGGCCTGGCCTGCTGCTATGTCCCCAAGGAGGTCCTGCGGGGGCCCACGGCCGCGCTCGACCTCAGTGGGAAGGAGCCCGAGAGGCCGCCGGTCGGAGACAACGACACCGAGGAGCTGCTCATCGACCTGGAGCGGCCGCAGAGCAACAGCAGCGCCTTCACGGGAACCTCAGGTCGGGGCAGCCTGGTCAGGAGGGGCGGCGGCGGGCTGCTCTCGGGGAGGCGGAGGCCCCAGCACGCTGCTCCGCGGGGTCCTGCGGGCTGCGGGGCCGAGGGCTCCCTGGCCGCACCCGCCGCAGCGGGCGGCACGGGTGGTGAGCGCGCGTCCTCTCGCAGGTTCCGTCATGGAGAACGGGGTGAGCTCCTCCAGCGCTGCCGAGCGTGCCCGGCGGGCCCCCAGCCCCAGCCCGCAGAGCCCGGCCCCCAGCGCGGACCCGGCGGAGGCCGGCGACACCCCGCGGCAGGAGTGCGACTCCCTGGGCCCCTCGGTGCCCGCGCCCGCGCAGCCCGCCCTGCCGCCCGTGGTGATCCTATCGCGTGCCGCCTACCGCCTGCTGGGCGCCCCGCGCGGGGCCGCGTCGCCGCTGTCGGCCTCGCTGCTGCCACACGCGGACGTGGCTTGGGTGAGCGCCCTGCGGCCGCGGCCACGCGGGGACGTGAGCGGGGAAGAGCTGTCCCGCTACTACCGGCGCTGGACCGCGGCGCGCCAGCACCACGCCGACCACGGCCACCGGCCCGACGCCGCCCAGGGCGCACGCGCCGGCCACCCGCGCCGCCTGCTGCTCACCGGGCCCCCGCAGGTGGGGAAGACGGGCTCCTACCTGCAGTTCTTGCGGATCCTCTTCCGCATGCTCATCCGGCTCCTGGAGGTGGACGTGTTCGATGAGGAGGAGATCCACGCAGGTGAGTGCGGGCCGGCCACGGTTGAGAGCGACCCTCCATCCCGGCTTGGGGGCAGCAGGGCTGGGACTCGGGCGGGCGTGCGGCGGGCTCAGCTGCTGACAGGTCCCTCTGCAGGAGCGGTGTCGCCCCGCGGCCCCACCTGTCTCCAGTTACGCCCTACGGACAGCCCCGCCCCCAGTGCGGATGCTCTCGGTCTGCGCCTCCGAGAGGCTCTGCCCCATTCCTAGCACTGGCTGAGGATTTAGCTCAGTGGTTCTAGCACCTGCCTGGCAAGCTCAAGGTCCTGAGTTCGATCCCTAGAAACCACATACAGCAACAGTTGGCGTGGTGACACGCCCACCAGCAAGCAGTAACACACCCGACAGTGCTGGGTGTGGTGACCTCCAGCAGGGGAGGCAGAGAGAGGAGGATTGCTGTGAGCTTGAGGCCTAGGCTACATAATGAGTTCAGGGCCAGTCTGAACTACAAAGCAAGACCCCGTCTTAAAAAAAAAATCCAGACAAAAAAATCCAGATGGGCCTGACGCCCTTTGTGCTGGAAGGAGTTGTATGGGGGAGGCCCGGGCAGGGGCAGCCCAAAGTTCACCTGGACCGGCACTGCCCTGCTGTGACAGCACAGAGGCCTCTGATGTGGTCAGGGCTTCCACACACGACTGTAGGCTGCTCCTCTGTGTGCTCGGGCACCAGCTCCTGGCACCGTGACAGTGACACCTTATGGAGTGCCTGGTCCTGCCTCAGCCACGGCTGCCATTTCGGTAAGGGAGGCACAGGGACATACCTCCTAAACTGAAACCATCTCTCCTCCTGAGTCAGCTTCAACTTGGGGCATAAACATTGAAGGCGGATTTGTCTTAGAAAGATAATCGCAGATAATCACTGTACTTCCAGTCCTTGGATTCGACCTTCTACTCCATTCCCAGTCTAGGCTGAGCTCAAAATTGTGAATCTCCTGGTTCAGCCTCCCAAAAATCTGGGATTATAAACAAGCGTGGCATATGCTGCTGAGTGGGGTGACAACACAGCTTTATAGGTGCCCCAGCTTCTGCTGCGTTGCAGGCACAGGCTTTTTGCTCTACACATAGCAAGCTCTGAAAACAGCACAGTTGAAACAGAATTTAAAGGATCTATAGTACGTGTGCTGTGGCAGGCTGTCTCTATTATGGAGAGCTCTGAAGGGTTCGCCCCACTGGTTTGGAGCACAGAGATTAACCTCCAAAGGACGTTTGGGTGATCTGTGAGCCCAGTCTGTAGACAAATGTGGACAGGAGGGCCACACGTTCCAGTGGGGTCCGCGGAGCAGTGGGGCTCACCCTGCCGTCTACATGCACTCCCTTCCTGTCCAGACCACTGCGAGAGCAGCAGCTCCAGCCAGGCTGAGGGGGAGCCCTGGCCCGACCTCGAGAGCTTCAGCAAGATGCCCTTTGACGTCAGCGTGCACGACCCCAAGTACAGGCTGATGAGCCTGGTGTACACAGAAAAGCTGGCAGGTGTAAAGCAAGGTAAGCACACGTGGGGAGGGGGGTTCCCTGGCTCCTGTGCTTCCCCCAACACCAGTGCCTTTGCTTTTCCTACCCACCTTGGACTAGAGTGGTAGAATCCTTGGCAAAGTACTTCTGGGGAGTGGGGGCTTTTCTGTGAGTGCTAGGCCTTGCGTGTGTACTCTGGGATGAGCGGGTTTCTGCCCCGGCTGCCACACAGAAGTCACCAAGGACTGCAAGCCCAACGAGCCCCGGAAGCGGGAAACCGTGTCCATGATGCTGACCAAGTATGCCGCCTACAACACTTTCCACCACTGTGAGCAATGCCACCAGTACATGGAGTTTACCGCGGCCTCCCAGGTGCGCCACTCCCGGGGACACTGGGCAGGTGGGAAACACAGGGCAGGGCCCTGGGCCGCGTAGGTGCCTCATCTGTGGAAGAGCTGCATGTGGCTTAAGAGATTTCTTCTGGGAACCGAGCAGACCAAGGGTCTGATGCCTCGGTACAGGGACCTCCCAGGCTCAGCAGGAGGCTCAGCCGTGGCAGCCTGGTTCTGCCTCACTCCTGCCAGGCAGACCAGGGCAGGGACTTCTGCTGTAGCCAGAGCTGAGGGGAGAGAGGCCCACAGAGCAGACTGGTCCCAGCACTTGGCCCTGCTTTGGTGTGTGTGTGGGGACTGAAGCCAGGGTGTTGGCTGGGCTGTACATCTGTTAGCATAAAGGGCGAGGCAGCAGCTGGCAGGAGCCCAGAGCTGTCCCAGCTTCATCTCCACTGTTGTCTTGACCTTGCTGACCAGTCCTGGATCCTGCTTCTGCTCTTCAGGATGTAATTCCAACATCTCCCACGTGAGACCCCCTTCTCAAAATCAACCTCAGCACCACCACACAGGCAGGCATGTGCTTGATGCACACACTGAAAACTAGAATGCCGTGTTTTTCTGGATCATGTTCCTGTTCTTTCTCTGAAATCAGCTGATTTATTGAACATTTAAGATTCTAGTCCTAGTCTATAAATCATAGGTTTTAAAAAAAAAGTCTGCACTAAGAACCCTCTTTATAGTTCTATGGGATTAAAGAACAATCCCATATTTATGAAGCAAAACCAGAAGGGAAAATGATACTGTTGCGTTTTTATGAAATCCAGTATCTGTGCTGAAACTGGGGCAAGCTGATAAAATTAGTATGATTCTTTCATTAAGCCAAATATTGTACTGTCTGCCTTGTAAAGCAAATAAAGACCTACTGTGTCATTTTCAGAGATGTAACTGTCCAGCAACGTAAAAATAGCTCCACTTGGGCTGGGGACTTAGCTCAGTGATCCTGGCATCCCATTCAATCCGCGGTAAGAAAAAACAAAAACAAAAGTCAGACTTTAAAGCTGCAGGAGAGCGAGCGCTGAGCCACATAACTTTATGATGCCGCCAGCAGAGACCCTAATAATTTTAATGACACCAGATCCCCCCTATTGCTGAGGCTGGCCGTGACTGGGGCCTCAGGCACGGATGCCATAGGGGTGCCTGAGCCAGGGTGGTGGCCGGAGCCAAGCCCAACCCAGCCCTTCTCAGCCCGGGCAGGGGCACAGGGCAGGGCGCTGCTCCCATCAGTGGTGGAATCCAAAGGAGTGGCCCGGATGTGGGCAGCTGAGCGTAGGCGCCCTCCCTCTCTCCACCCAGATGTCTGATTCTACGCTTCACGCCTTCACGTTCTCTTCCTCTATGCTGGGAGAAGAGGTCCAGCTCTACTTCATCATCCCCAAGTCCAAAGAGAGTCACTTTGTCTTCAGCAAGCAGGGCAAGCACCTGGAGAGCATGCGGCTGCCCCTGGTTTCCGACAAGGTGGGTGGGCTGGCCGAGGCCTGCGGCACGGTGACATCGGGCTTGCTGACTGTCACCTCTCAGGGTTTTACTCCTGTGCTGTCATTTGCTTCCTTTTCAGCAGAATCTGAATGCAGTCAAGAGCCCTATTTTCACTCCTTCCAGTGGTCGCCATGAGCACGGACTCCTAAACCTTTTCCACGCCATGGAGGGCACCAGCCACCTCCACCTGCTGGTGGTCAAAGAATATGAAATGCCACTGTATCGCAAGTACTGGCCCAACCACATCATGCTGGTGCTCCCTGGCATGTTCAATAACGCAGGCGTGGGTAAGGGGCTCCTGGACCGGGGGCGGGGGCCGGGAGGGAGCATCCAGGGGTCCGCCCCGGAATGGGGCTGTTCTCTCTCCAGTCTGCTGCACCCTGGGAAAGGCCTAGGTTTCCTCCCAGTAGCTGCAGTGGCTATGACAAAGACGGCCTGAAGGGACACTAGCAGGAGTCACACGTCCAGAAAGCTGCATTACTGAGGTGACCCTGTGAGCTTCCTGGAGGAGGCCTTCCTGTGTTCCCCAGGGGGCTAGGAAGAGCAAGTCAGAGCGGTGAGCAGAGCCCCTCACTCCCACTCTCCTGAGGCACAGGATGCCACTTGCCAGAGCTGGAGCGGGAGCTGATGCCAGGCCAGGCACGTCCTGTATGGTAGTTCTCAGCTTTTACACATCCTGGGTTGGGCTCTAGGTGAGATTTCTGTGACTTTAGTAACACAGGGCATCTTTTCATGTGCTTCTTGCCTATATGTCTTTCATGTTCTTTGCCTATTTTTAAAAAATTGGATAGTTTATCAGAGGTTCACTAGACACTATAATCTGGATTAGTAACTCCTTACCAGATATATTACTTGTGAAAACCAGCTATTCACCCTTATCATGGCTCCATATCCACCCTTTGTCCTTTAATATACAAATCCTCCACTGTCTCTTCTGCTGCCAAATTCAGCATCACAAAGGCTCCTCTGAGTTTTCTTTTTCGAGACAGGGCCTCGCTTTGTGGTTCAGGCTGGCCCTGAGCTCAGCCTCAAACTCACATGACAACAATCCTCCTGCCTCTGCCTCCTGAGTGCTGGGATTACAGGCGTGAGCCACCACGCCCGGCACTGTGGTATGTGGTACTGGTTGCTGCTGGGCGTGAGTCTCCATGCCCAGTATCGTGTGTGGTTACCGGGGATCGAACCCAGGCCCTTGCGCTGGCAAGACAGGCACCAGAACCACTGAGCTATATCCCCAGCCCTCCTCTGAGTTTTCTTTTAAAGGCTTTACTAGTCTTGCTTTTATCTTTAGGTCCTTGATCTCTGTTTCACTAATTCTTCTATACAGTATAAGGTAAGAGAGTAGCTCCTTCTTTTGTCATAGGCATTCCAACAGCATTTGCTAAACAGACAGATCTTTCCTCACAGTGTGGCCTTGGCACCCTCAATTAACCTCACCACATGAGGGATGGTTTCCGGGCTCTTTTTATGTCTCCTTTGCAGTCTTCCAGGCTGGACCTGAATTACAGATGTGCGCAATCATGCCCAGCTGGAATTAAGTTGCATTGGCAAGGTATTTACTTTTAGCTTATAAAATGCCAACTCATTTTCAATGACATTTTATCTGCAACACTGTTGCATTTATTCCTAATAAAGTTTTCGATGGAATTTTTACTATTTTTCTCATGTAAGATATGTTCCTTGGGAATAGAGACCATTTCATATCTTCATTTTCAATTGAGGTGCCTTTTTCTCGCTTAACTTTTCTGGCCAGCACTGTGTTTCAACAGATATGGTATACATGAGCCTCCCAGTCTTGTTCCTGACCTTAGAGGAATCCTTTCTGTCTGTGACTAGCACAATGGCAGCTGTGTCCTGTGTGGTCAGCAAACTACCAAACGCTTGCTCTTGGAGCACTAGATCTCAGTGTTACCTCTGACCTAATCCAGCTGTCAGGATTCTCCACAGACTCAACAGCGTATTTTAGCCTGTTTCCTTGTCATCTCATTTTAGGGTGGCCACTCCCAATAATCATCTTAATCCCTACTAACACCAACCGCTCCTTACCCTGTAGGCTCAACTCTAAAACACTGTCACCAATCTTAGAGGTAAAAAGCCAAGACTCAATGGAGCAACCCTGGTCAGGTCTGATGGCTAGAAAGCAGCGGGATCCTAGCTGCTCTATCCTCACTACCTCCTCCTCTGGCAAAAAGCAGATCTAAGGAAAGGTGACAGAACTTCCTGCAGAGGCTGAAGGCTCCTCAGACAGGGTCACGTCAGTGGAAATGGCTTTCCCACTCAGGACCTGGGTGGCCGCTTCCAAGCCACGAGCTCTGGTCATGCTTGAAGGAACTACTTGGCAACAGCCTTATCCTGCCCTGTCAGGGAAACCGGCTTCTTGCACTACCTCAGAGTATAGGTCACAGCCCTTCTCCAGACACCATGACTGTAAGACAGGCTGGCCTCCCTGTGCCTCACCCTCTGAGCACAGGTTGGCGCCCCACTGTGCAGCCGCCGCCTGAGAAGGGAACTGGTGGTGGCTCCGGTGCGGCCAAGGGAGAACATGTAGCCATGGCTGTGCTGCCTTCCAGGTGCTGCCAGGTTCCTCATTAAGGAGCTGTCGTACCACAACCTGGAGCTGGAGAGGAACCGCCTGGAGGAGCTGGGAGTCAAGCGCCAGTGCGTCTGGCCTTTCATCGTGGTGATGGACGACTCCTGTGTCCTGTGGAACATTCACAGCATTCAGGAGCAGACCAGGTAGTGGCATTTCCAAGCAGTGCTGGGCAAGCACAGGGCTCAGGCACACAGCTTTCCAGGTCGTGGGCTATGTGTCCCCTCCTGGCACACTGGGTATGGGTGGTACCTTGGGTCTTTGCACCTTAATAGAGAGGAACCATTTCTGCCTCAGGGTGGCTTCATTAGACAATCTGTTGCAACACCAGGGTTCTTCTACAGACTGGTGCATCTGAATCCGAAAACCTGGCTTTAGCTCCAGCTCTGCCTTAACCATGTGGAGGAAGCCTTCACCTCTGAGCCAAGTCCTGTAAGCTAGACCCGAATCATAGTTCTCCTGAATAGCGTGGCCCTGCAGGGGTCCACAAAGGCCAGGCAATGCTGAACACTGAAGAGCCCCTCACAATGTATTGCCCCAAAATTTAGCAGTGTCCTCCTTGCCCAGAAAGACTGCCTGGTGATCCCCAGGTCCCTTCAGTGGCATTGTGTGTCCTTATTTCTGCTAAGGGTTTGAAGCTAGTGAAGTGTTCACATATGCCTTATTAGGACCAGAACTGGAAAGCATCCTAGTGCTTCTAACCTATGGCTAACTTTTTGGTAACATTGGCTGGACTTCCGCCTTCAAGTGAGATGCTGCACACTAAGGCAGCTCTGAAGTCACTAGTGCAAGGCCAGGGGGTGGAGGTGAAGTGGAGTTGAACCCCTCTTCTCTGGGATTGTGCCGAGTCCACCAGCTTACTACTGCGGTTCTAGCACTACAGGTCCGCAGTGCTGACCCTTCATCAGTGATCTTAACTTTACCTTGTGCAGCCAGTCTGTGGAAGCAGGAGTTTCCAGTAAGAACGTGTCCTTGAAGAGTGTCTTGCAGCATATTGAATCCACACCAAAAATCGTCCACTATGCGATCCTGGGCATACAGAAATGGAGCAGCAAGCTGATGCCTCAGAGCCTGAAAGCCCCATTCTCCAGGTGCCACGTGCACGACTTTATTCTCCTCAACATCGACTTGACTCAAAACGTGCAGTATGACTTCAACAGGTAGGCCAGACCCACCGGAGGCTCTGTGCCCGGCTCCAGCCTCCACAGCTTTTTATCCCTGTGTCTTGGTGCTTGAGCCCCTTCAGACTACTTAGGCTAGTGATGGCGAACCTCATGCACTAGGTCCCCCACTGCTGAACTTGGCCCTTACTAATAGATATTTCGTTGTGAAATCCTTAGAAAACACATTAGCCACCTCATGAGTCAACAAAAACTGGAATGGACACAGAAATGGCTGAAATGATACACACCTGTGTGGACTCACAAGGCTTAGCCCTCCTTCACCTTCAGAACTCAAGCAAATCACTTCCCCAAATGTAAGACCTGAGGGTCTCAGTCCTGTCAGGAAGGCAGGTGAGGTGAGCAGGCTGGCGGGGCCCGCCTCTTAAATAAACTGTCCTCGTTAATGGAAAGTGTGAATGGGCAAGCAGCAATGTCAGGGGCTGTAACGTCCTTCATCAGTCTCCCTCTACCCGGCAGTTGCTGCTTCCACTCCCAGGGGCATACCTGCCACGGCGCTCAGCATACCTAGGCCCATTTCTGCACAGGGTAGCTAAATCCCTGTGAAACATGTGGGGGCAGAAATCACTTTCTGCTTTCGCTAATGGCTACACTGCTGGAATCAGGGTTGTCCAACAAGTCGGTGCCAGGAGCCAGCTCCGTCAGGGCGAGGTCCATCATTTGGAGCTGTCTCCTGAGAGCTCCCAGTCTGTGCACAGTTGCTGGGCTGTGTCAGGAAGTCAAAGAAAACCGTCACTGCGGTTGTGATTCAGGTACTTCTGTGAAGATGTTGACTTCAACCTGAGAACGAACAGCAGTGGCCTGCTCATCTGTCGCTTTAACCACTTCAGTCTCATGAAGAAACACGTCCAGGTTGGCGGACAGAGGGACTTTATCATCAAACCAAAGATCATGGTAAGTCTTACAAGCTTGACTCTACTGCTCAAAATAGATAAACTGGATTTTAACTGGGCCATTTCAGTGTCTGTACAATTTAACAGCTATCGTGACTGCAGTTATCCGAGGCTATCTGGCCGTAATCAGATCATCAGGGTAGCAGCATTTTCCTGACTGGTCTGTAGCATGCAGTACTCAAAGAAATGACTTACGTGAAACTGCTGCAAAGCAGTTAAGAGTGTGCTTGTGCGCTGTCATTTCTGGGAGCCAAACACACGGGCCACTGCCCTGAGCACTGAGCGTGTTCAATGACCACGGCCTTGGTGGGTGTCCTGGAGTAGGAGTAGCTGGAGTAGGGAAGGCACAGGTAACTCAGTGGGCTTCCTGTGAGCCAGTGGCCTAAGGAATTTGTCACACTGAGGTGCTTCCATCTCTAGTTACCATCTCTTCCATTTGAGTAATTTAATGCCCGATGCTCCTGGGGCACACACTCTGGCAGAAGGACTTCCCATTTCCGGCCTTCTCTTTTCGGGGAAGCACTCTTACTCCTGACTCCACTTTGTCCTCACAGTTAGTCCTGCTGAGTGTTTTGCTTTCCATCCATCTTGACAGTCTTTTTCATTTGAATATTTTCAGCACAGTGTTCTTTATGGTAGAACTTAGTCTTGAGGCCAGTTTTCTTTTTTAACATTTGTACGCTTTGACTCTTTTAATCAAAACAATATCCATAGTGTTAAGAGTATAATTTGTTGTATACATTTTGTGCCATGGTGACAGCTCTGATGCTACTGGGTGTGACCCTCGGAGTAGAAAAGCAGGTCTCAGAGACCCATCAGCAGCCTTGGCGGTGGGAGAGTCCAATTAATTCTAATGAATCTTTGTTACTATACATTGGCATCAAGCAGTTTCTACTAAAAAGACAACCCAAGGGAGATTTTGGTACTGGCGTCAGTTCGCAGGTACAAGCACATCTACACCTTCCCAGCCACACGTGGGGGGAGGGGAACCTGAGAAT
Source organism: Petromus typicus (assembly GCA_004026965.1). Lineage (NCBI taxonomy): Eukaryota > Metazoa > Chordata > Mammalia > Rodentia > Petromuridae > Petromus > Petromus typicus. Next base: position 53,100 of record PVIR01007020.1, read on the forward strand.
CCTATCCAAGTGCTCTGCCACTGAGTGTAGCCTCTGCCCTTTTAAATTTTATTTAAATTAGGATATGGGCCAGGGATTTAGCTCAGCAGCACCATGCCTGTTTAGCAAGTGCCAGGTCCTAAGTCTGATCCCTGGTACTACAAAAAAAGGAAAAAGGGTAGGATGGCACTGAGTTACACAAGCCGGCCTCAAACGTGTGATCCTCCAGCCTCAGTCTCACCAGTAGCTGGGGTTACAGCAAAAGAGGGAGCCTTAATTTCATTTCTGTTACCAAGGACTCCCCCTAGAACTCTGCACAGAGACCTAACCACTCCATCTGAGCTTCGGCCCTGAGATGGCGTGCTTCAGTGTGTTCCTTATGGAACGCATGGGTAAACACGGACTCAGACGCCCGTCTGGTCCTTCCCAGGTTTCTTGTGAAGACAGAATTCCATGTCCTGCTCACTCACAGCAACAAGGACTACCCGGGGGGATTAGGACAGGAATCAACCACACATACCGTGTCACACTGTCAGACTTCTTGCTGGACCTTACCTTCAAAAAGCCTACTTCCCATTTTCCCTTGCCCATTTTCCGGGGAATGAACATATGTGAAGTACTACTGTAACACCTAGAGGAGGAAAAAAAAATGCAGAACCAACAATGAGTGGCACACACTGGGACATGGTTTATTATCGTGCCATTATGAATGCAGCAGTTTCCTCTACTTGCGATTTTAATTATCCAAGGTCAGCCATAATCTGGGGACCAAGTGCACATAACTGTTCTCACAGGGTATGCTATGTTGTCCTGTGTCTTACTGCACCTCACTTGTGAACCACACATGGCAACAGTCAGTAGAGGGCCAGTACTATCAGTGACTTCCAGAATTCTGTGGGGAGCAAACCAGTGCCTCCATGGACAGTCAGGCAGGGTTACCCACACTGCCCTCGGCTCTCACTGCAGGTGTCCGAGAGCTCAGCGCCCATCCTGCCACTTCAGTACGTCTGTGCTCCCGACAGTGAGCACACACTGCTGGCAGCCCCAGCGCAGTTTCTCCTGGAAAAGTTCTTGCAGCACGCAGCGTACAAACTCTTCCCAAAAGCCATCCACAACTTCAAGAGCCCTGTGCTGGCCATTGACTGCTACCTTAACATCGGACAGGAGGTAAAGGTGGTGCCTGTGCTAACCGACAGTCGCCCATTTCTTTCTGTGTTGTTTTGGAAGGATAATGACAGAAGGGAGCATGCAACATACTGCAGAAAGGCTCAAAGGTGACAGCAACTGTCCCATCTTTCTCTCTCTCACCTATGCTGAATAAGCAGTGACCACATACCACTGAGCTCCTGAGACCCCTGCCTTAACGATCTTGGTGCCAGCACCTGCTCAGGGCCACCTGCCGTGGTGTCCCCAAGGCTGTCCTGTAAGTGCAGAATGCCCCTCCTCACAGCACAGTTCCTCCGAGGCCTCAGTGTCTCTGAACAGCGGAGAGGAGTGAAGTGCGCTGTCTTGCCCTCTCTATGTAGCTCCTCCACCTCCCACCTCTGGACTCTGAGTTCTTTTACCACTTTTAAGTTATTTTAATTGCCACTTGTACTTCCAGACTTCTTTCCTGGAATTATTTTTTAGAGCTTTACTTATATCCATTGATGTAATATGCCCTCCTTATAATCAATCCTTTTTCTATTGAGACAGGGTCTCACTATATAGTTTAGGCTAACCTCAAACTCCCGGCGATCTTCCTGTCTCAGCTTCTGAGATGCTAGGATTCAGGCAAGCTCGATCACATTAGGCTTGAATGTTTTTTTTTTGTTTTGTTTTTTTGAGACAGGGTCTCGCTTTGTGGTTCAGGCTGGCCCTGAGCTCAGCCTCAAACTCACATCACAATCCTCCTGCCTCTGCCTCCCAAGTGCTGGGATTACAGGCGTAAGCCACCACTCTGGGCACTGTGGTATGTGGTACTGGTTGCTGCTGGGTGTGAGTCTCCACACCCAGTATTGTTATGTGGTTACCGGGGAATCGAACCCGGGCCCTTGCGCTTGCAAGACAGGCGCCGGAACCACTGAGCTAGCTCCCCGGCCCTAGGCTTGAATGTTTAATAATAAAAAAATGGAACCAGTTGTGCTGGCACACATCTGCTATACCAGCACTTGGAGACTGAAGCAGGAGTGCCATGAGTTCAAAGCCAGACTAAACTATATAGCTGGGGAACCCCAGCCCTAAAAAAAGGTATAGAATTACTTGTAACAGGAACAAAACATTTCAGTGCATTTCATCTCCTTGGGTCTCCACTTTGTGACTATTGACATACATGTCTTTACAAACTCTAACACAGCAAGTGCAATCTTTCGATTCAGGTGTCAGTATTTTGTACTCCCATTTTTATGATGTTTCAATATTTACCCTTTGAGTGAAGTTGTTAGTATACAATATCTGTATACTACTGATTAGACCTGTAACCTGGGCTCCCAATTCTACTAATGCAGGGTCTCAGGCTCCAATCTAGTAGCAGCTGCTAACATTCATATAACACTTACCACGGGGTTTATATGAATCCTTTAGTTCCCAGCCAGACCCCAGAAAAAGGGTCTATTGTTACTTTCACAGATGAGTGAGGCAGTCACAGTAAAATGAAGGCCACTGCCCAGGGAACAGAGCACTGATGAGCGCAAGCTGGCCAGCGTCTCTCGCCATCCCACCCTCTCAAGTCCCCAGCCCTGGGGTTTCTGTCACTTACCTCCTGTATCGAGAAGCCACAGAGAACGAGAAGTTTAAATCCGTACTGTCTGAAGCTTCTACCCAACTGAAAAGTTAAATACAGATTGACATTAACCCTTAGCTGATTATTTTATTCTCATCAACATGATAATTAAACATTTAATCTTTTATGAGGATGTCATCTTCCTAAAGGGAAGGTTGTTTTCTTTAACCATCACACTTAGAGGGGCTGTTGGTTCTTGATATTAATTTGTCATACAAATTCTTTCCCATGGAGAATAAATGGCACTTTGGCAAAGTAAAAAGAGATGCCCAGCCTCTCACAGAGAAAGGTGTAGCCCTGACCTCACCCAACAGAGGGAAGCAGAGCTGGCTGCTGCATGCTGATGCTCTGCTCGTCTGACCTTGCCGTCTCTGCTTGCTGCTTGCAGGTGGCCATCTGCTATGTCAGCTCCAGACCACACTCCAGCAATGTCAACTGCGACGGGGTGTTTTTCAGTGGACTTCTCTTGTACCTTTGTGACTCTTTTGTAGGTGCTGATCTTCTTAAGAAATTTAAGTTTCTAAAAGGTAAATCAAAGTTAGTAAATTGACTGTCAATATTATTGAGTCCCACTTAGAAAAAATAACTCAAAAATTCAAACACATAATGAATAAAAAGTCTGGCCAATAATCTGGTTACCTTAATTTTTTTTTTTTGGAGACAGGATGTCACTTTGTGGTTCAGGATGGCCCTGAGCTCATATGTAGCCCAGGCAAATCTCAAACTCACAGCAATCCTCCTGCCTTTGCATGCCGAGCACTAGGATTACAGGCATGAGTCACCACGCCCGACTTTGTTGTATGTGGTTACCTGGGACAGAACCCAGGCCCTTGCACTTGCAAGGCAAGTGCCAGAACCATTGAGCTAAATCCCGGCCCCTGGTACCTTAATTTTAAACCAAGGCCACTGACCTCTATAAGTGGAGGTAGATTGAGCCCGTTAGGTAAATATGGGTAAACATCTGGGCTTGAGGCAACAGTGAGTGGTTTCTTAGAAGAGACTGTAGATTAAAAAAATCACATATAACTGTGCCAAGATGAAGACAGCACAAGACTGGGAGTCATCTCTGTGGGTGCATGGGTGGACAGTGCTGTCACCCGGGGCACAGTGGCAAGGGTCAGGATGGGCTGAGTGCTCACTGAAGAGCACTGCCAACCTACATGGCAGCCCAGGCCTGCGGCCACACACAACTGCCTAGTCCCAAGTGGTATCGTACAGGGTCCTTGGTCCTAAGGACTTAGGAGACACCAATGGTTACCACAGCCAGCTGGGACCAAGGCTTTGATTTCTCATAGCACACTCTTTTAAACTCCCGAAGTTGTAAAACTGCTTGCTCAAAATAATAAACAATTTTGATAAGTTCCTTTACCTAAACAGCTGGTCTTCAGAGGTGTCAGCTTGGGACTGAGCCAGAAAGAAGCAGTCGGCTCAGGGTTCCCCTTTCAGACCCAGCCCCTAAAGAAGCATTTCTTTTTCCGGAAGGTGCTACCCTGTGTGTCATCTGCCAAGACAGAAGCTCCTTACGCCAAACAATTGTCCGCTTAGAGCTAGAGGATGAGTGGCAGTTTCGCCTCCGAGATGAGTTTCAAACTGCGAACAGCAGTGAAGACAAGCCTCTCTACTTCCTTACTGGACGTCATGTGTGAGCTTTGACAAGGAAACCAACCAGAAAGGGGATAGCAAGGTGGGGTGGGACAGAAACAACTGGGGATTTTTTCTTTAAAGTACAATCACTGTGGAGCAAAGTGCAACATATTTGTCTACTCTCCAAAGAACTCCCCAATCCAACCCTGGACTTTGGGGACATCAACTGTCCTTCAGGTCCAATTAGAGGACCTTCAGTTCCGGTGAACTCCACTGTAGACAGTGACACGGAAGACGTGGTCTGCCTGAGGGCACCTGAGGAGACAGGCGTGGAGAACACACGTGGGTCTGCGTTTTCTGCTACACCATGTTAGGGGAGAACTGTCAGCGTTAGTGAGCTTGACTGTGTCACGAGTCACACCAATGGTGTAGACAACTGAAGATTTATGTCTGAGGCCTGAGCCCTCAGTTTCTCTTCAGATCTGTACTTTGGTACAGTATTACTCAGGGGTCTGAAATGATAGAATGTAGAAGATATTTGTATTTAAAAAAGAAGTAGCTTTGTCTTTCTGTGCAGTGTTAGTATAAAATTTATAATCTTATATGTATTGAAACTTTTGGCAAAATTTCCACAGGAGTTAAAAGTTTACTATTTAAATTGAACAAACAAATCAGTAAATGCAGAGCAGGCATTGTGTATATTTATGAAGCTTCTCCTAGCTTAATTCCTTTGCTTGCCCCTTTCCTTCAAACCGTTTCCGGTCCTTAAGCACACCACATCTACAAGAATGTGGAAGGGGGATTAGTCCTGTGCAAGAACCCAACTGAGTACAATGGCTGGGCCAATTCAGATGCTTTCAGCAGTTAACCTCCACATACCTGGTTTGGCTGGAAGTGCACAGCTGGCATCAGCGAACTTAAATGCCAGGCTGAGGTTCCGTGGGGAGTGCAGCTAAGTTGTTTCTGTCAGGGAATCAGGCAAAGCTTCCTTTAAATGACAAACTGAGTATTAGCTGCCATGCATGGGCAACACAAATGCTAGAGTGGGAAGCAAAGCCATACAAACAGAACTGTTCCTTCTACCACTGACTTTGGTGAGGATTAAGGAAGATCCCAAGAAGTCAATTTTTGACTGGTTAAAATCAGGCCCTGTCTAACCAGTATCAATAGCAAGATGCGTAAGTTTCTATGGATTTCTCTTCATATATTTTAATCAAAACTAGATTTTTAACAAAGCATTCTAAAACTGTCAATTGGAAGTTTATTCTTGTATCACTTCAGTTCTTGTTCTTGAACAATCTTGAGATTTTCCTCATTGGCCCCTATGTATCACTTTATCCCCACTTAATACTTGAATCTGTCTTGCAAAACTACTGAGAAGCCTACAAAGCCTGCATTTGCTGGAAACAAATAGTGTTAACTGACCAGCTTTATTATCTTTGATAAAGAGTTTACAGCTCGTGAGAAGATGGAATGTATTAAGACCAAAATAGATTACAGATCTCTTGGTTTTATTATAACTACTTATGATGTTTTAAATGTATTTTGAAATGAACAATTCCTTTTAATCCTGTTTTTAACTGTCCTTCAAAGAGGATCTGCCTTACATATGCTTTAAAACTACCCTTTCATTTTAGTGCAGCTGAATTTTTGGTTAACAGGTACATTCTGAACAGCTGGGTTTAGGTATGAATGTATTTCACATGTTCCATTTTGACAAAGGGCCTGATGCAGGTGATATCGAGAATTCCACTGTTTGTGCAATATTCCGACATTACTATATAGAGGAAATAAAATACTTGAAGTAATTCTAAAACAATTATACCTGGGGCAGATGGCCTCTCAAGACTTTCTTTGGGCTTTATAACTTCACAGTCTAAAGATCATCTCTTAAAAGTTATTTTAGATGCAAGTACTCCATGTTCTTTAGGGCTGCACTCTGAAAATACAAAGGATTAGGAGCTCATAACTACTCTCCAACTCTGTGGAAGAGAAACATGAGAAGAAAGCCAAAAGGCCATCACCCCAATAATGGAGACATTTACACTGACCTGCCTATTCTTTCCAAACCCTATCTTACTAAGGTTTGCATCTTTTAAAAATGTTTTATCAAAGTCATTCTTTAGAGAATGTTAAGTCCTCTTGAAGGATAAAATTGCACAAGCACAGGACGCCATGATCTGTTAATATATGTCTCAGTGTGTTCAGTGTTAGGCTTTTCTACCCTTTAGATACTAATGTGGGGCGAACAGATTCCTGAGGCCCACACAGTAACTCGCCTAGAGACCTGCTGAACCTCAGCATGTATGACAGTTCACACAGGTTAATACTGAATGTAAACTAAATGTTAGAATGAGAAATGTTGTAGTCAGTTTGTTTTGGCTGTAATTTATGCAACTGCTTTTTGTGACTTTTAGAAAAGAGAGCACCTGTTATTACTGTAAAATTTTCTTAACCAAATATTGGTGAATTTCACTAGTCAGTCTACCTCACATTTTATGATTTAAAGTTGTCTTGTGTCAACAGTATGTTCTTGTTCTTCATTTAATTTGGTGAATGTATTAAAATTCTCTCCCATTCCCACCCCAAGAGTATGCTTTCTTTTCAGAAAATCCACTGAGCTTTCTGACCCTAACAATGTCCAAGATAGGCTGCAAGTCTTAGTGTAGGCTGCAGCGCCCTGAGAGTCCACTGGCACAACAGTCCAAGAAAGAGTTAGCTACATATTTGTTGAACAAAAACAAAACAACAGCAACAACAACAAAATCTGTAGCTTATACAAAGCAGATTCGTCCACATAAATCTACAGACCCATATGCAGATTTACACTCAATCATAGATGGCAGATCCAGAAATTACTAGGGTTATTTATCACTCAGTGTACCCCAATTTTTTTTTTTTTTTTTTTTTTTTTTTGAGACAGGGTCTCTCACTTTTGTAGTTCAGGCTGGCCCTGAGCTCAGCCTCAAACTCACAGCACTCCTCCTGCCTCTGCCTCCCAAGTGCTGGAATTATAGGCGTAAGCCACCACATCTGGCATGGTGGTATCTGGTACTGATTGCTGGTGGGCATGAGTCATCATGGCTGGCACTGTTGTATGTGGTTAATGGGGACCGAACCTGGGCCCTTGTGCTTACAAGGCAGATGCCAGAACCACTGAGCTAAATCCCTGGCTCCAGTACCCAATCTTTTACTTTACAGATGACAACTTACAAAGCAGATTCATACACCTAAATCTATACACCCATTTGCAGATTTCCACCCACATTAATGATGGATGACAGATACAGAAATGACCAGGGTTGTTATATCACTCACAGTATAGCCCATTCTTTATGGATGACAACTACACTTACTTTGTAATCCTGCTCCTGCTCTAAAACACAATTGTGGGTTGCCTGAACTGGACAGTAGGATACAGGACCCTGTTAACTTTCCATTTATTTCTGAATTCCACTAATTTTATCTACTTTTGAAAATAAATAAAAGGAAAATATCTTTTTAGCTAGAATATACATAGAGTAATAACAGAACACTGATCCATGGTCACAATGTACTAGGCGAAAGCCCCCAACTCTTACCTCAAGAAAGTATTTCCAAGCCCGATGATGGACCAAGGTAGACACAGACTGCCAGCATTCTGCTCCATACTCCACACAGCTGCCACAGTAGGGCTCAGGATTTAGCTCATGGCACCACCACCTGCCTTATAAGCTGAAGATCATGAGTCCAATCCCCAGTACCACCAAAAACACAAAAAGCTAGCTGTCTCAAAAAATGAATACTGATGGCTAAAATTCACATTCAGCCACCAAGCCTGGAATAAGATTTAGGAATCAATGTTCCCCAGGCTTCTCTTTAGATTAGGAGATGGGCCCTTCAGCTTCCACCAAGGGTAGGAGAACACTGTTACAACTGAATCCCTGACCTCACAGGAAAAAGCCATTCCTAAAGATGACTGCAGCACATCTGTAAGGTCAAAGGAAAGTCACTCACATAATAAATTCTTGAGTTAAAGTATTTACTTCAGTGACTGCAATGCTGTAACAGAGGAATTAAAACTGTAAGCAAAAGGCATTCCAAAAAGTTTTTTCCAACCACTCTGATGCATACAAAGTCCTAGGTATTTTATTTACATTGGGAGAAGCATAAAGAACTCTTTGCTTTTTTTTTCCTTACCAGAAGACTCAACAGTCTGAATAAAATGGAAGATCTGTCTGCATTCGCTACCTTAGTGATCAACTCAGCAGCCTTAACCTCAGACAGACTATGGCCAAACAGATACAACTGTTCTCATGCACAGCAATGAACCCCTAGCTGGGCAGCAAAGAAGAACAATTAAAGTATCACTGCAGCCAGACGTGATGGCTCACACTGTAATCCCAGTACTCAGTGGCAGAGGCAGGAGGATTGCAGTGAGTTCGAGGCTTGCCCAGGCTACATAGTGAGCTCAGGGCCAGCTTGAACTAGAAAAGAGAGACCCTGTGTCGAAAAATAAATAAAAGTATCACTGCAGTGCCAGGCGTATAGGCATGCCTGTTAGCCTAGCACTCTGGGAGGCTGACACGGGAGGATTACAGACGGTACATGGGCCCATCCCGGGCAACTCAGTGACACCTTCAAATGAGGGGGGATGTTCCTCAGAACAGAAGCCCTGGATTCAGCCCGTCTCACTAAACAGGAGAAATCACTGCAGTCTGCTGTACTCATCTGTCTATAATACACTCTTATAATAAGAACTGGTAAAGTACTGCTTTTTCTAATTCTTGTGAAAGAAAATCACCACTGTGCCCATGCATGTAAGGGCATAACCCATGAAATCACATAGTCCCTGTAATGTCTACATGCTAGATATTTTCATAAAACACCAATAAATATATCAGCAGTTAGAGAATCCCCCCAAGACTTAGCCAAGGTGCTGGAACTATCCACAGCTGCTGCTGCCCGCACAGCCCTCGCTCACCACTGCTGCATTTCCACTGAGCAGGGACGGTGTCAGCCGTACTTTCTTTCTCCACTCCTCCCTCACCTCTGCCACTTTCCTCTGACTCACAGACCTTGCTCATTCCATCTCAGGCCTCTTTCTTTGTATAACGCTTGCAGGACAGAATTCCTCTTAATGTCTCCACTTTGTCCCTTTCCAAATCCCAAGATGAACTCAGAAACTTAAGTAACTAAACTTATAAATACATCTACCCAGTCCAAACCTTTCTCAAACCCTAAATCCACATATCCAACTGGACAAACCCCTCTCTCCCAGATGTGAACTCTACCCAAACTGGATTGGGATGTGGTTCATAGTGTAGTGTAGACAGCATGTATGATGTCCATCCCCACTGTTGCCACCCCCACCCTAAAACCATAGCCGATCTTTCCCATCTCGGTCCTGTGTATTTCCATGAGCCACTTCCAGCCAAGAGATTCTCTAAACCAGTTCCCACTTCCCTGAGATTCCATGCCACTTCCTTTTCTGGCCAATACAAACTTTTTTTTTTTTTTTTTTTTAGGTTTTTTGAGACAGGGTCTCGCTTTGTGGTTCAGGCTGGCCCTCAGCTCAGCCTCAAACTCACATCACAATCCTCCTGCCTCTGCCTCCCGAGTGCTGGGATTACAGGCATGAGCCACCACGCCCGGCACT